>JAIUZE010066749.1:0-16961 GCA_022085475.1 Heliosperma pusillum
AATTAGGTGTGTGTAGTTTCTCCTTATGATTTGCGTCACATCAAAAACGCATAAGTATGGTTCTCATTTCATTTCTATAAGCATTGCATTCATGATTCACTAAGTTTTGAAGCCTTTTTCACTTTGAATTATCCCTCAAAATAAGCCCCTTCATACAAATGTTTCACAAAATAATAGCTACATACAAAAACTGCCTACCTTTTGAACTAGTAGCTAGACTATGGTGTATGGGTGCTCTTTTGAGAAGATTTTGTTCCTTAATGACAAAGTGAATTTGGAGAACGAAAAATATTCAAGAAGTGATGTTCAAAAGAAAAGAAAAGAAAGAAATAGAAAAAATGAAAAAATCGGAAAATTGAAAAATTGAAAAAGAAAAGAAAAAAAATAATAGGAGAAGAAGTTGGGAGTATCTCCTCAAAATGTCAAATCAATAGAAAAAGTTTACCCTTGTGTTTCGAGTGTAATAAGCCAAATTGTTGCTTCTGGCTTCGTTATTTGTCTTTTGGGAATTAACCGAAAGTTTGGATTGAGTATTCGTTTATCATTGGTCAGTTGCTAGCTCATTCTAACCTTCACATGACCATAACTATTTGTCCACCTTTCGCCCATTTCCCAAAGCCTTCTTCTTATTTTTCGGCTACTTTTCTATGTGCATTGTGATCTTTGACTTGTGTTTTGAATTGTTTACCATATTAGATTGCGGGCGCATTCTCATGAGTCGTAGATAGGAGAGTGCCACTCAAATATAAAATAATATTTCCTTGTTTTATATAAAAATTTGAGTGTTGAGTGCACCGTGAGAGTTCATCGTCAAAAGATCATGCAAGAGCCGAAAAGTCTATTTGATGTTCCTTATGCTACGCCGTTATGTAAATATCAACCATGTTTTGCATTTTCCCTATGCCCACGTTGTTTCGGGATGTATTTCATTGTGCTCTATAAGCTACTTGATGGGATTTGCATTTGGTTGGATTGATTGTTGCTCGTCGCCCTTGTCCTTGTCATGTTTGTTATTGTATGCTTGCTTGAGGCCAAGCAAGGGTTTAGCTTGGGTGAGTTTGATATGTGAGTATTTGTATGATTTTATCCCCTCATTTTAGCTCGATTTGATATGGTTTATCCACTTTAAGAAGTGGTTTTATGAGCTAATCACTTCTTTGCAGTATTTCTCGTGCTTTAATGTCATTTGTAGGAATTGAGTCGTTTCTACTTCAAATCCCGTCATTTGAAGGAAATATGAGCAAGGAGAAGCTAAGAAGGACGATTACGGGAGGTTAAGATGGCATGCTATAAAGATCTAGAGGTTCCGAGTCAAAGGGAACAAGTTTCAAGTCATTCCGAGCTCATATGCACAAGTTGCGACGGTTTTGCTATTCGTCGACGAAAGTCGTCTCAAACCTCATGCTCCGACCCTTAAACCTTGGGGACATGATCAGGCCCAAATAGGGGAGGAAATGAGGCCCAAGAGGTGTTAGTTACGTCCCCGTTCGAATCTAAAGTCAATGGAGTCAAGGTAGATCAAGTCACGTACCAAGGGAAGATCAAACGTTAGTCAATTGACCAAGAGTGCAACATCCCCGATCGGATTACCACTTCCCCGATCGGGGAAGTTTGCTGACGTACGCATCTTCACGTCATCACCCTCTGTTTAAATGCAAGGCTTAATGGCTTGTTTAATGGGCATGAATCCGGACGCATTTTGGCAGCCTCTCAACCCTATAAATAGCCTAGCCTCCACACAACTAAGATGTACACAAAAACACTTCTCTTCTCTCTTTAGTTTAGTTTCTCTCCTTTCTCTCATCTTTCTTAGTTTTTGTTAGTTTTCTCTAGTTTAGTTTAGTTTAGTTCTAAGTTTGTATGGTTCTACTAGTAATTGGAACTCAAGTTTTCGGGTTTGTATTTCCTATTCAAGTTCTTATTCCATTCCAATCTTTGCTCATCCTTCTTCGGTAATCTTTATTCTCGTCTTTACATTATAGTTTCATTTTCTTTTAGTATTTCCTTTATCATGTTTATCATTCTTTGTTTTATAATCTTAGTTTCCTTTTCATTGTTAGTCATGCATAAGTAGTCACCCTTCTAGGGTGTAAGATAGCCATGTTAGATTAATTAAAAGATGATAATTGGATAAAAGAAATTGTGCCTTTAAAGCGTTGTGTCTATGCATGTTTGGATTGAAACGATAGTTATCGATTAGTTAGCGATTTTTGGCCAAAATCATTTGACTAGTATGGAATTCTTTTCCAAGGTAGACATACGAGAATTGAATAGACAAAGCATGACATGGTAGATTAAGACCTAGTAAATCGCACTAAAAGCCTGCTAGACCATCTGATCTATGATTGTAATGAACACACCATTCTTACGAACACTCAATGAATTATTTGCATATCCTAAATCCAATTTCATCAATATGTTAATCTACATGTGTGAACCTACTTCCCTAGATTCTTTTCTTTATTGCATTGTTATTATTTAGTAATTAGTGACAAACATTTGCCAATCGTCCAAGGTAGAGTTCTAACCACAACTATTCACAAGTATCTCCCGTCGCCCCGAGATCGACCCCTTACTTCCCTAATTACATTAATTTGTTGTTAGCCTAGTCTGGGTTATTTATCTTTGATTAGGGTACGCGACAACCCGATCAAATTTTGGCGCCGTTGCCGGGGAGCACGGTTTTGTTTATTTGTGATTAGTAGAGTTTTACCTTGTCTTTTTCTTTTTTTTTGTTTTTTTCTCTTGTCTCGAAGAACACTTGTTCCTTGAGATTTGTTTTTCACCTTTTCCTTGTAGTATAGTGACTCTTTTCAGATAATAGGAATATTTTCTTTCAAAGGGATTGCTTTATTTTCTCTCAATGACTATCTATTTCCAACCACCACAATGCGAGAATGAGCCTTTCCATGAATACCTCGACCGATTTTATAGCTATTGTAGACATATTATCTCTCTTGGGTATACCCTTGATGAGACCTATATGAGAGATGTCGTGCTTCATGGAATGCTCATTAAGTGTCGTAGCCTGGCTATGCAATTGAGTGCTGGAAGTTTTTATCAAAAGAGAGGAAAGGAACTTTGGATTTTCTTGGACTTTATGGCATCCCAATCTCTGGATGAAACGCACCGGCGGTTGAGAATCCAAGAGCAAATCAATGAAATCAGGGCTCAACTTCAAATACTCAAAGGGCAAAAGGAAGAACCCACGTTTAAAAAATGTAAGCCAATCAATTTTCCTTATGCGTTTTCACCCCCATGTGAGTCTATTTTCTCCTGTGCTTTTTCATGTCCCCCATGTGAGTCTAATTCTCCCCAATCATATGAATTAATAGATGACGATGATGATGGTCCAACCTTTTCTATTGAAAGTCACTCTAGTGTCGTTCCATTTGACAATTTTGAGACCCCCATTATTGCTATTGACCATATGGTAGTCGAGACTTTAGACAAGGATGTTGTTAAGCCCATTTGTGACTCTAACGGAAAGTTGTCGATCGAGTCATCAGATTTCTTTGAAAATCCCTTCGCTAAGGATATTCCAGATTTATTTGAAAGTGATACTGGATTTTGTGAACCTAGCCTTGAAATTAAGTGGGATCAACCACCCATTTTTGATTCCCAATCCTTTGATTCACCCTACCCCCAATTAGAGTCCACTAACGATATTTTGGGAACTAATTGTTTGTTCCATGATCTTAAACATTTCACTCCATCTCTCACTGACGAGTGGATCAGTTCAGTGGTTATCTATGAAGTTTGTCATGCGCACAATGATAAGATATATCAATTCTTACCTTCAATATTTCATGCCTATATCTTGTCAATTGCTTACATATGTTTTTTTATAGCTCATGCGCAGGTATATGATCGACTTCTAAGGGCATTGACATGCTTTTTAAGGCACAAAGAATGATTTTCATTAATAAAGAGTCTAGCAAGACATTTAAAATAAAGCTTCGCGGGAGGCAACCCGTGTTTTATTATATTTTTGTTATGAAATAAATTATTTTTGTTGGACAATTTAATAATGTTAATTTTTAAATAATTCATTTGGTTTTGGTTCTAATAGCTTTGACAATAAGACAATAAGTTTATCTAGTATTGTAGTAGCTTGTTCATCACAGGTACTTTGGTGCTTGGGTTGTACTTTGCCCCGTTTTCAAGCTAGCTTGGGAGAGCTGCTGCACGGTTGTATGTTTTCTTTTCTTTCTTTACCATTTTGTTGAGTCGTCCCCCATTCCTTTGTTGGTTATGTTGTCCTTCTTTGTGTTTTCTGCGCTTAAACCCGTGTCGCACATTGAGGACAATGTGTTATTCTAGCTTGGGGGAGGGATTTAGTTTGTGTCGTTTTAGTCTAGTTGTTTATTGAATTTGAAAATTTTGAAAAATCCAAAAAAATCCAAAAAAAGCAAAAAATTAAAAAAAAAAATTTAATAAAAGTTGTGTGTTTTGTCCACCTAATTGTGTTGTGAATAATGTCATTCCTAAATGCATTTCCCTTATTGTAGCTTTTTAGCAAATGTTTCACGCTTTTGACGGGATTTTGCATTCATGGGGATGTCTTGTACACAGTGGGTGAGGGATTGATTTTAGACTTATTAGGCTTGATCTTGACTTTGGCAAACTACATATACGGTAAGGTAGAGCCTCCAGTGATCGGTACATCTATACCTGATCCCAATTAGGTGTGTGTAGTTTCTCCTTATGATTTACGTCACATCAAAAACGCATAAGTATGGTTCTCATTTCATTTCTATAAGCATTGCATTCATGATTCACTAAGATTTGAAGCCTTTTTCACTTTGAATTATCCCTCAAAATAAGCCCCTTCATACAAATGTTTCACAAAATAATAGCTACATACAAAAACTGTCTACCTTTTGAGCTAGTAGCTAGACTATGGTGTATGGGTGCTCTTTTGAGAAGATTTTGTTCCTTAATGACAAAGTGAATTTGGAGAACGAAAAATATTCAAGAAGTGATGTCCAAAAGAAAAGAAAAGAAAAGAAAGAAATAGAAAAAATAAAAAAATCGAAAAATTGAAAAAGAAAAGAAAAAAATAATAAGAGAAGAAGTTGTGAGTATCTCCTCAAAATGTCAAATCAATAGAAGGAGTTTACCCTTGTGTTTCGAGTGTAATAAGCCAAATTGTTGCTTCTGGCTTCGTTATTTGTCTTTTGGGAATTAATCGAAAGTTTGGATTGAGTATTCATTTATCATTGGTCAGTTGCTAGCTCATTCTAACCTTCACATGACCATAACTATTTGTCCACCTTTCGCCCATTTCCCAAAGCCTTCTTCTTATTTTTCGGCTTCTTTTCTATGTGCATTGTGATCTTTGGCTTGTGTTTTGAATTGTTTACCATATTAGATTGCGGGCGCATTCTCATGAGTCGTAGATAGGAGAGTGCCACTCAAATATAAAATAATATTTCCTTGATTTATATAAAAATTTTGAGTGTTGAGTGCACCGTGAGAGTCCATTGTCAAAAGATCATGCAAGAGCCGAAAAGTTTATTTGATGTTTCTTATGCTGCGCCGTTATGTAAATCTCAACCATGTTTTGCATTTTCCCTATGCCCACGTTGTTTCGGGATGTGTTTCATAAGCTACAAGATGGGATCTGCATTTGGTTGGATTGATTGTTGCTCGTCGCCCTTGTCCTTGTCATGTTTGTTATTGTATGCTTGCTTGAGGACAAGCAAGGGTTTAGTTGGGGGAGTTTGATAAGTGAATATTTGTATGATTTTATCCCCTCATTTTAGCTCGATTTGATATGGTTTATCCACTTTAAGAAGTGATTTTATGAGCTAATCTCTCCTTTGCAGTATTTCCCGTGCTTTAATGTCATTTGTAGGAATTGAGTCGTTTCTACCTCAAAACCCGTCATTTGAAGGAAATATGAGCAAGGAGAAGCTAAGAAGGACGATTACGTGAGGTTAAGATGGCATGCTATAAAGATCTAGAGCTTCCGAGTCAAAGGGAACAAGTTTCAAGTCATTCCGAGCTCGTATGCACAAGTTGCGACAGTATTGCTATTCGTCGACGAAAGTCGTCTCAAACTTCATGCTCCGACCCTTAACCCTTGGGGACATGATGAGGCCCAAATAGGGGAGGAAAAGAGGCCCAAGAGGTGTTAGTTACGTCCCCATTTGAATCTAAAGTCAATGGAGTCAAGGTAGATCAAGTCTCGTACCAAGGGAAGATCAAACGTTAGTCAATTGACCAAGAGTGCAACATCCCCGATCGGATTACCACTTCCCCGATCGGGGAAGTTTGCTGACGTATGCATCTTCACGTCATCACCCTCTATTTAAATGCAAGGCTTAATGGCTTGTTTAATGGGCATGAATCCGGACGCATTTTGGCAGCCTCTCAACCCTATAAATAGCCTAGCCTCCACACAACTAAGATGTACAGAAAAACACTTCTCTTCTCTCTTTAGTTTAGTTTCTCTCCTTTCTCTCATCTTTCTTAGTTTTAGTTTAGTTTTAGTTTTCTCTAGTTTAGTTTAGTTTAGTTCTAAGTTTGTATGGTTCTACTTGTAATTGGAACTCAAGTTTTCGGGTTTGTATTTCCTATTCAAGTTCTTATTCCATTCCAATCTTTGCTCATCCTTCTTCGGTAATCTTTATTCTCGTCTTTACATTATAGTTTCATTTTCTTTTAGTATTTCCTTTATCATGTTTATCATTCTTAGTTTTATAATCTTAGTTTCCTTTTCATTGTTAATCATGCATAAGTAGTCACCCTTCTAGGGTGTAGGATAGCCATGTTAGATTAATTAAAAGATGATAATTGGATAAAAGAAATTGTGCCTTTAAAGCGTTGTGTCTATGCATGTTTGGATTGAAACGATAGTTATCGATTTTTGGCTAAAATCATTTGACTAGTATGGAATTCTTTTCCAAGGTAGACATACGAGAATTGAATAGACAAAGCATGACATGGTAGATTAAGACCTACTAAATCGCATAAAAAGCCTGCTAGACCATCTGATCTATGATTGTAATGAACACATCATTCTTACGAACTCACAATGAATTATTTGCATATCCTAAATCCAATTTCATCAATATGTTAATCTACATGCGTGATTCTACTTCCCTAGATTCTTTTCTTTATTGCATTGTTATTATTTAGTAATTAGTGACAAACATTTGCCAATCATCCAAGGTAGAGTTCTAACCACAACTATTCACAAGTAACTCCCGTCTCCCCGAGATCGACCCCTTACTTCCCTAATTACATTAATTTGTTGTTAGCCTAGTCTGGGTTATTTATCTTTGATTAGGGTACGTGACAACCCGATCAGTCAGCCACATCATCCAAGACCCCATTCAAAACCCGAGCAAACCCAAGACGACACCTAGGGGGAATAGATTTCACGGTGCGGAGACCCAAAGAAAATAAACGATCAAGCGAAGAAACAGACCACTGAGCAAACTCCACCCCACCATCAGATGAAAGGACCGAGTGAGACGGAGCCGGAGGTCTAGGGATACCATGAATAATAAAGTTAACGATACCATCCCCACAATCCGGAGGCGCAACAATATCACCACGACTATGCCGACACCTAGAGCGAAAAGTATGAGTTTTAAAACACTCCCCACACAACCAAAGCCTCATCCGCTTCAAAGTAGTCTCGGCATTAAAGAAAACGGTCAGACTATTAGTAAGAGTTTGACGCGTCAGACCCATAGCATCACCAAGACAATGACGGTCCTGAAAATGCTTTTGCCAGGCGGCCTTAGTAAGGCCCTTACCACGACCATCCGGACACTCATGAAGACTCAAAAAAAGGCAACGAAATCGGACTAAAACGGGCATGGTACGAAACAAGCAAGAACTAGAGAACCACTAATGCACATGCAAAGGGACGTATACGTGCATGGAAAGGAAAAGCCCAAAATAAACCAAAACAAAACCCTAATGATAAAAGAAAATCAAATAAACGGCTGCACAACCAAGAGCCGAGCCACGACGGCTAACCTGCAACAACCACCAAGGCTGACACACGGCGGCTACCTATGCCATCAAAGGCGAAGCTAGCCGTGGCACCAACGTCGAAGCAAGCCGCGACACCGCACCCGAAACCCGAAAAGCACGGTAAAAAAGAAATCACCCACAAACACACGACGCACACCGGCGACGTGAGGTCTGATTGGTGTGCGCGTAGTGGTGGCAACCCTCTCACCGGCGACGACCAACACCACCAGCAACAGGCGCGCAACTTCCCTACACTGACTACCTGCAAGCAGACCCAGGGCAAAACCTAAGAAGAAGGAAAGAAACGCCGGGAGATGAAACGCTTGATCAGCGGCCACCAACAAACGACGACGACAGACAGGAGGTCGCAATGACGGCACAAACAGCAGGCGACACGAACGGTTGCACCACCTACCGCCTATCAAACTCCTTCTCCTCTAAAAACAAAAAACGACCCACCAACAACCCACCACAGCCGGCGACGTGAGGTCTGGATGGCCTGGGTGAGGGCGGTGGCCGGAGGGGCAGCAGAGCAGCCGGGCAGAAACAAGAGCCCTAAATCGCAAATCGCCTCTCTCCCCTCTCCTCTCTCTAACGTTATTATTATTATTATTATTATTATTATTTTTTTTTTTTTTTTTTTTTTTTTTTTTTTTTATAAGATGCGCGCAGCTTTCATTAAAATAAAATAAAATGAAAAGTTTACATGAAGTTGGTGGGGAGCCGAGAGACAATCTGGGCCCCCACCCCCTTAGCTATAGCAAAGCTAATCCTAGTAAAGATATAAGCGGCCACCCGAGCCCCAGCATCCTGAGATACCGAGAACTTCTGGATCCGCTTGAGCAAGTCAACAGCATCCGAACCCAGCTCCCCAAGCGAAGAGAAAGAGAAGGGTAGGAAACCATAGCCAGCAGTCGCGCATAAATCCCTATACTTAGTACATTTGCGCTGAGCAGCATCAGCAACAACCCGTCCCGGCACAAAATCAGACATCCCAGTCTGAGTCAAGGGGGACGACCCTGTCAAATCAACACACACATCACGCCCTCTGTCCCACGAATAAAGTAGCAAATCCGCAGGTCGAAGAGATCCGCCATGCCCGTCAACCAAACCGATATCACCCTCCTTGCCCGAAGAAATACCAGACCTATAGCATATGTCGAATAAGGTGTCACGAACGAGGTTATGCCGATGCTTAACCCCCACAGTACCAGTACAAGAAACAGCGTGGTCCCCATACACATCATCAGCAAAAACCGAGAGCAAGCAGGACAAAGCCTATATACCGTGAATAACGGGACACCAAGGCGATACCCCAGCACACTACGGTAAGTCCTCCGGTTCATAGTCTGACCCAACCCAGAGATAGGAACCGCGCGCAACCAATCAGAGGCGTGGGCACCCTGCTGAGACTTCCATAACGCAAGCTGACGCGGTGTCAAAGAGAATACAGATTCCGCAGTAGCAGCAATCCTCGCAAAATATATATCTGCCATTTTCTTCATAAGTTTAGGGGCAGCGATTTCACTAGGATCACGTAAAAAGGAAGAACCTGTAGTCTCAGAGAACACCCGCAAGGCATCGTCGAAAGTAGGACCAGAATCCACAATACCTGAAGACTGAAGTAGCTTAGCCTGCAAATCAGCAGACTGCAAACGGGACGCTAGAAAAGCATAATGAAAAACACCCCCGGCAGCATAAACACCTAGCCCACCCAGATGAAAAGGGAAAGTGGCAAGGCGCCACTGCCAATCCCCAAAACCAGGCCCAGACGCGGTGACAATACGTTCCAAGCTAGAACGAAGCGCTGCATCAAAGCGAAGATGGACAGACCCAAAGACCCCCGGGGAGCAAGTAAGGAGGGAAAAATAGAGTTTAGAAATACCAGTACAGGCCCGAAGAAGAAGCAACTCACATTGCGGGTCCTCAATCCTCGCGACTAAGTCCATAAGCTGAACGGTCTTAGTCACTCTCCTCGCCACAAGCTCACTGCCAAAAATAGGACAAGTACTGACAGGTCCACCCAAAACAGAGACACCACGCAAGGGCCGAGCAATAGAAGGGGGGAAAACACCGGGTAACCGACTCCGAGGATCCTCAATAGGCCAAAAGACCTCAGTCTTAGCCACATTAAGATGGAGACCGAAACGAGGCCCATCCACCATAATCAAATCCAAAACTCTCCCCACCTCTAAAGTGTCCCCAACAATGGTGCCATCATCCAAATACCATGCCTGCAAAGTAAGATCAAAGGAATCCCGGATGTTGCACACTAGGGGATGCAAAACCAAAGCGAAAAGCAACGGCCCTAAAGGAGCACCCTGCTGGACACCCTGACAAGACCACAAACAATGCTCCCCATAATAAAGACGGGCAGGGCTAGAGTAACAAAACTCCACCCAACGGGAAAGAACCGGACAACGACGGCGGACTTCCTGTAGCATAGTCACACGATCAACAAGATTGAAAGCATTTTGGAAATCAACTAGCAACATAGACAGCCCCACATCACCACCACGGGCCTCAATGAGCCGGTTCAAGGCATGCAAGATAGCCTCTCCTCCACCGGACACTCCAACCCCAAACAGAAGGCAAGCAAAATAAGCAGACAAAGAAGGACCAACCAGACAAGCACCAGCCTTAGAGACAAGACGTCTCCAGACAGTGCCAACAGCGATAGGGCGAACACCCCCTCCTGGTTTAACAAGCGGCGTGAGCGGAGCACTAGCAATGTACTCACCAAGGGCTACAGGGCACCGGCCCTCCAGAAAAAGATTTACCACCCTAGTAATAGAAGCGATCAAATCATCCGAGACAGCCACAACAGCACCACTCAAACAGTCCAGAAGGTGTTGGGCACGAAGTCCATCCCTTCCGCAAGAAGTGCCACGCGGGAAACCACGAATCATATCCAAAACCACTGCCGAAGAGGCAACAAGAGAATGATGATCCACAGGCAAAGGAGGCAATGAAGGAGATGGGGCGACAGGATGCTTCTCACGCAAAGCACCAAGAGTGGCATCAGTGTATGGGGCGACGCCGGAGGAAGAAAGCACCCTAACAGCAGCAGTATAATGACCATCACAAATCTTCCGCCGACACTGGCGGAGGTTTTGCTCACTCAAATCCAGATCCTCCTCCTCACAAAACGAAGGAGGAACCTCAGCCAAACACTCCTGTAAAAGCTGCAACCCCCCTCCAGGCACCCCCCAAGCAAGAATAGCCCTAGTAATACTCTCCTTCTGACACTGTCGCCTAACAGCCGTCCTACACTCAAGATTACTCCGAGGAGCGAAGGTCTTAAGCAGACAAATAGGCAACACAAGCAAACGAACCCAGCAGGAGAGATCACCCGGAGAGTCAGCCACATCATCCAAGACCCCCTTCAGAACCCGAGCAAACCCAAGACGGCACTTAGGAGGAATAGATTTCACGGTGCGATGACCCAAAGAAAATAAACGGTCGAGCGACGATACAGACCAATGAACAAGCTCAACCCCAACATCAGATGAAAGAACCGAGTGAGACGGAGCCGGAGGTCTAGGGATACCATGAATAAAAAAACTAACGATGCCATCACCACAATCCGGAGGCGGAACAAAGTCACCCTTACCATGCCGACACCTAGAACGAAACGGATGAGTTTTAAAGCACTCCCCACACAACCAAAGCCCCATCCGCTTTAAAGTAATCTCGGCAGTAGAGAAAACCGTCAGACTATCAGTAAGAGTTTGACGGGTAAGACCCATAGCACCGTCAATACAATGTCGATCCTGAAAATGCTTTCGCCAGGCGGCCTTAGTAAGGCCCCTACCACCTCCATTCGGACACCCATGAATACCAGAAAAAGGACAAGGAAATCGTACTAAAACAGGCATGATAAAGAAAAGGAAAATAATAACGAATAAAAAAAAAAAAATAAAGGAAACCCTAATCCCATGCAAGGCTACGGCCAACACACAGGGCTACGGCCAACACAGAACCAGCCACAGCCAGCATGCCACCGTGACCCTAAACCCACGCCGCCGACCCATAACCCGCCACCGTAGCAACACCCACCACAACCAGCAGGCAAGACCACCAACACAACACCCGACGCCGACGCGACGAAACACACAACAGCCACCACAGCCGGCACGCGCGTTTTTGGCTAGGTCTGGCCTGGGTGAGGGCGGTGGACAGAGAGGAAGCCGGAGGGGCGGCAGAGTAGCCGCAGCAGCCAAAGGAGCAGCATGCGTAAACACAAACCACCAAACGTGCCCTAAACTCGTTAACACGAACCACCAAATGGAACCACCAACGACCCCACCACAGCCGGCGACGTGTGGTCTGGATGGCGTGGCTGGAGAAGGTGGCCTGAAAGGTGACAGTGAAGGCTGGCAAAGAAGGCCGCAGCAGCCAAGCGTTGCCCTAAATCGCAAATTCCGTTTCTCTCCAAATGGCGTTATTATTATTATTATTATTATTATTATTATTATTATTATTATTATTATTATTATTATTATTATTATTTTTTTTTTTTGCAGAAATATCATAGGACCATATATTAGAAAAATAGGAGCGGAATACAAGGTCCTAAAACAATCTACAAAGGAGTCCAGAGAAGACCCCTATCCTAAAAGAAATCTAAATAGCACAAAACAAGAGACGCATGCTAACTCGATATTGAATCCGTCTAACTAAGTAAAGAGGGAGGGTACAAGAGTCTCCAAAAACTCGATCATTCCTTTCCTTCCAAATAGCATAGATAGCACAATGAAGAACACATCGACGCATTCGCTTCACCTTTGCTTTGCCTTTGTTACAAGTCTTGAACCACCCCAGAATATCAACCAAATGAACAGGCATTTGACGAACCTTCATAGTCTCCCACAAAGCAGCCCAAATTTGAAAGGAGTAAGAACATTCAAAGAAGAGATGAGTGCTTGTCTCAGCAGCATGTTTGCAAAGTATACATCTATTAACCCACATCATACCTCGCTTAATAATATTGTCAACAGTAGAAAGCCTATTTTGAAACGCCAAGGTACTAATAATAGCATGCTTAGGATAAACATACTTATCATTGACAGTACTATACCAGGGTACCCTATCCTGCTTTGAGCGCAGCACATCATAGATCAGACTCACCTGAAACTGATGTTGCTGCAGGAGCATTTGGATGGAGAGATCAGAGCAAGTTTCTCTCCAAATACCAGCAATATCCTGCCAACACCAGGAACCATTACTGTTAGGAGTAAAAGGTAGAGCTTCCCCATTGAGCACATATGCATTAACCCAACGCACCCATATGCTGTCAGGCCTAGCCTTAAGCTTCCAAATCCATTTATGAAGCTGAGCTTTATTCCAACTGAGGATCTCCTTAATGCCAAAGCCTCCCTCTCTTCTAGGTTTACAAATACTACTCCAACTTTTATACACCATACGAGTATGCCCATCTTTAATCCCCCAAAGGAAGTCTTTGCAAAGCTTGGAAATCTTCTTAATTATACCTTTAGGCAAGAGAACAATAGCACCCCAAAAATTATAAATTCCAAAGAGTACAGAATTGATTAGCTGCACCTTACCAGCATAGCTAAGAGAATGGTTAGCCCAGTGCATAACTCTGTTTCTGATCTTGTCAAGAAGAAGCTGGTAGTGGCCCCCAGTGAGCGTAGCAGAAAACAAAGGCATACCCAGGTAACGAAAGGGAAGATGTCCCTCAGAGAAGCCAGAAGCAGAGAGAATCAAGGCCTTCACAGAAGAGGAAACCCCTCCAAAATAGATATTAGTTTTCTGGGGATTAGCCTGCAGCCCCGAATAGCCTTCAAAAGTATCCAAACAGTGAGCAACAGCAAGAACAGAGGGAAGATCCCCTCTTGTAAACACAAGCAAGTCATCAGCAAAAATCAAATGAGTTAGCTTGAGTTTAGCACACTTAGGATGAAGGGAAAACCCATTAGAGTGAGGAAGAGTTCTAAGCATACGAGAAAGAACCTCCATACAAATAACAAAAAGATATGGAGACAAAGGGTCCCCTTGCCTTAGCCCACGCTTTCCTGAGAAGAATCCTTCAATCCTACCATTAATATTCAGGGAATAATAGGGAGAAGAAACACAAGCCATTACCCATTTAACAAATAAAGGAGGGAAACCAAACAATCTCAAGCTGTCTTGCAGAAAACTCCAGCTAACAGAGTCAAAGGCTTTGCGTATGTCAATCTTTAGGAGACATCTAGGAGATAAATATTTCCTACTATACTTATTAGTTAACTCATAAGCAAGCAAGGTATTATCAGAAATATCTCTTCCAGGGATGAAAGCAGCCTGCTCAGGCCCTATAATGTCCTCCAAAACTGCCTTCATTCTATTCACAAGGATTTTGCTGACATTCTTATAGAAGGTAGTACAGCAAGCTATGGGTCTATAATCCCCCACAGTGAGGGGAGTATCCTTCTTTGGAACCAGAGTAATGATAGTTGAGCTGGAAAACTTTGTCATTTTCCCCTTAACAAAGAATTCATGGACAGCAGCACAGTAATCCTCCCGAATAATAGCCCAGCTATCCAAAAAGAATCCTGAAGAAAAACCATCCACACCAGGGCTCTTATTCCTGTCAATAGACTTTAGAGCCATAAAAATTTCATTCTCAGTAACAGGCTTAAGCAGATCATCAGTAGACAGACTAGAAACCCTTCCAGCTGTGAATAAACTATCAGGAAGATGCTGAATAGGAATATCAGTACCAAGCAGGCTAGAATAGAATTCAATAAAAGCTCCTGCAACAGCTCTATGCCCAATATAAGTCCTCCCAGCAAGATCCTCAATCATCCCTATATTATTCCTAATCTGTCTATCTTTAATCCTGGAATAAAAATAGGCCGTGCTACAGTCATTCAGGTTAAATTGCTCCACCTTTGCTCTTTGCAGAAGGACACTTACTTCAGCTCTCTTAAGAGTAGCATATCTACACAGGAGTTGATGTTCCTTAGATTTGAGAGAACCATCATCTAAAGAAGCTTGAAGTTGAATTTGGCATTCCATCAAATCATCCTTAGCAAGCTTGACTCTATTCTTGAGGTCACTGAAGACACTAGAATGAAAGGGTTTAAGAATCCCCTTCAAGATTTTGAGCTTTTGGAATAATCTAGAGATAGCATTACCATAAACATGATTATTCCATCCCTGTTGAACAATGGATGGAAACTCAGGAGAAAGCGCCCAACAATTAAGATATCTAAAGGGTTTTGAAGGAGCCACACTTTGATTTGTGTCAATAACCAAAGGAGAATGATCTGAAACTCCTGCAGGAAGAATTGCAATAGTAGCAGCAACCAAGTCAAGCCATCTCTGATTCACTAAAACTCTATCAAGCTTAGCCCATTTAGTTCTGATATCCCTTTTATTAGTCCAGGTAAAGGAGCAACCAGTAGCTGGATAGTCATGAAGACCAGAGGCAGCTACACAGCTAACAAATTCCTGAATCTCAATAGTATAAGGCTTAACAAACCCCAAATGCTCCTCACTGCTAAGAACTGTATTGAAATCCCCCACACAAGCCCAGGGATGAGCAATAGAGAGAGAGAGATCAACCAGCTTAGCCCATAAATCCCTTCGAGCCCCAGCAGAGTTAAAGGCATAAACAAAGGTCAATAAGAAGGTCTTTTGAGTCTCATAGTGTAACAGACTGCAATTGAATTGAGCATGCTTCTGCAAGACATGCAAACGAACCACTCTAGGATTCCAAAGAATCCAGATACGCCCATTATAATGAGCTTCATAGTTTGCAACAAGAGAATAATTCTTAAACTTATTACCCCAGATTTTCTGAGCCCACTGAGCCTTAATATGAGTTTCTAAGACAGCCCCACAATCTACCTTATTGGCCACCAAGAAGTCTAAGACCTCTTGTTGTTTTAGAGGGTCATTCAACCCCCTAATATTCCAAGAAGAGATAATCATTAACAGGAAGTACCAGACCCATCTCCTGGATCAAGGCAATCCTTTGAAACACTACCTTCATCCTCATGAATAGCTATAGTACCAGTTTCCTGAGAGAGCACAGTAAAGGCATTAACAGATTCCTCCCTAAACTTATGCTCCAGGCTTGCTACAGTCAAGTCCTTCTTACCCATAGAAAGTCTCTTTTTTGACTGAACCAACTGAAATCCCTCCCCATCCAAATGATGCTGCGGAGGAGTCGAAAGAACAAGGCTCTCAGTGCACACCACAGGATCAGGAATAATTGCAGCCACCACCTTAGGCTTATACACCTGTTTAGGCTGTGACTTGCGACACTTCTCCTTTGTATGCCCAATCTTCTTACACAAGTGACAGAAATAGGGAAGCCATTCATATTCAATACGTTGTAAAATTTTCCCTCTGAAAGGAGTAGAAAGAGTCATGGCTGTTGGTAAGTCAGCAGAAAGATCAACATTAATCAATACTCTAGCAAAGGAAATTCTACTCTTCTGAGATGTATGTTCATCCGCTCTAATGGGCTGTCCCACATAGCTTGCCACTTTACTCAATGCCTTTTGAGACCAAAAAGCAGGATCAAGGTTAGGAAACTTCACCCAGACAGGAACCGTAGTTATATGCTCTAACTCTTCAACAATGGAAGGTGTCCATTCTTTTAATATCAAGGGGAATCCATTCATATTCCACGAATCCTCCATAATTCTCTCCATATCTTCTTTACTAGAGAAGCGAAAGTAATACCACCCCCTAGCATAGTACAGGATCTCTGGGCTCACTATATGATTCCATGATTTAGCAACAAGTGCTTCAATCTGGGCTAAACTAGTAGGCCTTCCCATAACCGACCCTACTAGAGTGTATTTCCAGTACTGAAGTTCATCAGTAACCGACCCTATTATTATTATTATTATTATTATTATTATTATTATTATTATTATTATTATTATTATTATTATTATTATTATTATTATTATTATTATTATTATTATTATTATTATTATTATTAT
>JAIUZE010066750.1:0-53264 GCA_022085475.1 Heliosperma pusillum
TACGACGACGTTGTTGGGAGTTGAACGCATTGCGTTGATCGACCCGGCCGTCAAATGTTGTGTACTTGCGAGGTGGTGTTATTTGCATGTAGCGTACCGCTTGTTATGAGGCTTGAGCTCTTTTTCGCCTCTTTCGTGAATTGATCTACCGAATTTGGGGTACTCGGCGTCATGTGTAAGACCGAGTCTTGGATGCGAAACGTTTTATCGCATGTCGAATCGGAACACGTTATATTCCGAGATCCTGGCCAGGTTTAGACTAGTACCGTATTATTATCGTCGTGCTAACAGGAGGAAATTAGTCTACATATACGAAATGTAGCATCGTGTATGAGTTCAGGGAAATGCTTTATCCCGTGGATGCCTGTTAATCATACTTGCCATGTACACGATGCTAGTGCGTTTCATTTACCGTGAGAGTTGTCGTCTTGTGTCGTCGTCTTTGAATGCGTGATTTCATGATATTATTCATGGTCATTGCATGATTGGAAACCGTCAATGTCTTGGTTCGTGAATGGATGATAATATGTTGGATTTATTGTGATCATCGCATGACTTGACTTGGTTTGTCTGTCGAGTCTCAATCTTATCAAACTTATACCGCTAACGGTGAGATGCAAGCCCTAGTGAGCGTATTCGGTTGCCTAAGAGTGTCTTCCCCGAGTCTTTGAATAACATGATGGATTCGGATTTGTATTCCATATGCTCTTATAATTATTTATCGAATTGCCTATCTATCCTTATCGTATCTCACATGTATATCTATATATGCATGATTTTACTTTTGTATTTCCTTATATGTACGTTTAATGTGATATGGCTGGGAGAACCCGGAGGTACTCCCCACTGATTGTGGCGTTCATGTTTTTCATGAATGAACATGTTGCTTGGCATTGGTGCTTTTTGCTTTGACTATTTTGGGTTCGGGTGTGAGCTAGCGGGCGTTGTCCCTGGAAGTTTTCACCTCTAGACGATATTAGCTAGTTTTGCTAAACACTTGTTCTTTGCTAACATTTTAAGAGACCCCGTCTATTTGTTGTATTTCCGTACTTAGTTTGTAATATTTTGACACTCCTCGTTTTATTTAACTTGCATGTATAAAAGTTTTTAAAACTACCTATTTCCGCAATATAATTCACATGCTTGTATGTTTTATATTTCCGCATTCGCGAGGGTTGTCACAATTTCTGAGTAGAACATAACACACTCCCAGTTAGACCTGGCAAAACCAATCCGACCCGATTGACCTTACTCGAAAAAACTGATTCGAAACCCAAAACTGACCCGAACTATAACCCTCAAATGTGACCTGAAACTCGAATTCACCCGAACTAAGTCCAAGGTAAACAACCCTTAGCCTAGTGCTTAATTCGAACGAGGGCAAGATCGTGGTTTCGTTCTCTATATCATCAAGCCTCAAGTAAGGATCGCATTCCAACAAACGACGACAACGATGGCGCCAGTTGGTCCGCGTCTTATCAATGCCTTTCTGGAATACATATATCTTTATCCTAGACACTCTACCCCAGAAGATTTGATACGCGTTATCACCCATTTTTAATTAGGGGTTGCGTATACTTAGACAAAATATGTCAAGGTCATCCTCGTGTCGTGTCAAACCAAAGTTTGTAGAACGTTTGCATTGATCTATATGCTCGTCTACGTCCGTGTGATTCTATGTCGTGACAATCACCTGTCTCAAATCTGTCGAATCATGGATATAAACTTTACATAAGATAACTTTGTCAACCAAAGCCGTGTCTTCGAAAAAATTCAATGTCACCATTCTCATCTCTATAAATATAAAACATGTTTTCTAAATCCAATACACAAAAATAGTAACTCAATCAATGAATTATGTTTGTAAATAAAGACCAAATTTGTCATCGCTTTGTATATAATCGAGTTAATGTCAAATAAATTTAAAATTAGTCAAAATGAAATATGAAAAAATCATCAATAAATCAAGCCCAGTCGAGTCTATCTAATCTATATATAAAACCATAGCTAACAATTTCATTAAATGAGTCAACCTCAACGTTCTAATTACCAATTTAACCTTGTAAATAGTGTAGGAGTCTCATCTAGTCAGTCGAAAGATTTAAAATTGACAAACTAATGTCAACTTACATCACAATTCAATCTTGTAAATAAGTTCACTCTAAAACTGAAGAACAACTTTTTCTCCCTCTAGGAGTTCATTTACCCTAATTTCCCTAACCTCGCGCCTCCATCAGCCTAACTTTTTCACTTTCCCTGCAAATTGCTCCTCTGATCCATGGCCAAACCTTATTCTCTTCTTTTGGCACCTGTAGCTTTGCATGATCTTGTTCTCTCACATCTGGACACTTATTCTTGTTCCCCTTTTTTACATTGCTCTGTTTGTTGCTCACACTTTTCTTCCTATAAATCCCCCGTAATTGCATAAACGTCTTAGTATAACCAAATTAATAATATATAGCATAAATAGACCCTGTTCACTTTTCTCATACTAAAATCATATTATCTCTATTATATCCTAGTATACTAAACTATCATATTATTTAGTCTCCCTCCTATCCCTCCCCTGGTAGGGGTGGGTTTAGTATTAAACTCCCACCTCACCTCTGTGTAGATTTTACTGGGTTGGAATTTTCTAAGGTGTTGATTGAGAATTTTCAGGATCAACGATTCCCTAAAATTACTAAGCACTATGACACTATATCGATGTACTGAAAACTTAATGGCTCTGTTTCGATCAGGGTAATGGATCCTTGTTTTTTTTCTTCATCTTCGCTTCTCATGTGGACTACGATTACTTTCGGCAACGTTTAACGTTGAATATTGATGGGCTTCTTTTGGTGCTTCGCCCTGCTACTTACTTCACTATTCCAGACAATCTTATGTTTCATATTGTTTCGCTTGGATCCGAGTTAAAGGTCTCCCTTTTCATCTTATGAACACCTCGGTGGCTGTTCATTTATTGTCTCATGTCGGGGATATTTGCGAGGAATAATTTTTCCCGAAACTTCTCCCAACTAGAAATTTTGTGCGAGTTCGAGTTTGGATTGATCTTTCTAAGCCTTTAATTTCGGGCTGTTTTTTAGCTCTGTCAGAACAGGATCATGTTTGGATAACTTTCTCTTATGAAGGTTTATTTCGTTTCTGCAAAACTTGCGGTAAGATTGGGCATAGGGTCTCATACTGCCCATCGGGTAAGATTGCTAGTGCTCGGGGTATTAAAGCTTGGATGGACGAGCTCGCTTGCAAGGGTCTTGACATTCTTCACGGTCCTCCTAATGCAAGCTTTTATACTCCTGAAATTTATGGTCTCCCATCTCGCCGTAAGTATCTTTATTCTGATATTGATTGTGTTGCTGGAATTGATCGTGTTGTTGTCGATTCTAGTGGTTCCTCTCCTGTTTTTCATTATTCTCGTCTCCTTCAGTTCTGGATGAAAATGAGTCTGTTTATAGAATTCCTTCTCCGGAATTTATGGTTCATGAGGATTTCTCGAAATAATCTCTCCTGGAAGCACATCCTTTAGTCCGTGGCCCCTATCCTTTTCCTGCTCAGTCTCCTGTTCTAGATGGATGTGATAGGTCGGCTGCGGCCAATCTCGACCTTATTCGCTCTCCTGGTTTCATGATGTCTGTTCAGGACAATGGTGTTGTTGTTGAAACACATCTGAATCTTAATGAATCTCTCAAGGTAGCTCAGCCCACTTCTACGAATGTGGGTTCTTCTAGTGCAGCATATGTTGATCCTGGGCTGCTAATTTGCCCCTTGACTCTAGGGGCAAGGGTAATTAGATTTGTGTATAAACGCAAGGTAGGGTCTGGGCTTCATTATCTTAGTCGGGCCACTTTTAAAGTTCGCAATAGACTAAGGTGCTTCGACTTCCAGGTTGATAGTGGGTCAGATTTGGAGGTTCTCCTTAATTTGGGTCGTACTGTTGAGTTGCCTTTCTCCTATGAAAGGCCAAAAACCCTAGACTTACTTAGTCTGCTCTCGTTGAAGAGGCGGCTTTCTTTTGCTACTGACTTTCTGTTCCCTTTTCAGCAGCCTCCTAAAAGAAGGCGTTCTTCTATCTTTGCTCTTACTCCTTCGTGCCTACTAACTTTTGTTTCTATTTGTTACAGCGGTGAATCGGCCTTTTCCGATTATGGTCTCGTGGCGAGCCATGATGCGCCACTCCGTCACAAATGAAGATTTTTTTGCTGGAATTGTAGGGGATTTAGGCTCGGCAGATGATTCTACAATTCCTTTTTTGTCTCGGGCTATCCATCAATTTCATCCGTCAATTTTGTTTTTACAAGAAACTTTTCTGCATGTAGATTCTGCTGTCTCGAAGACGTCTTTGTTAGGCTTAGATAAATTTTGTGGTATTGACTCTATAGGTCTTAGTTGGGGACATCTTTTGCGTTGGGATAAATCAGTCTCTGTTTCTATTGTATATAAATCAAAAACTTTTCTTGTATGTAAGGTCTCATGTGTAATCGGTGCGTAGCTTATATAATATGAATATTATCTTTGTCTATGGTGCTCCTTCGGTTGGTGACCGTCTTGGAGTTTGGGAAGCTATTTCTACTTTCCTAATAAATTCTTCCCCGACTTTGGTGATTGGCGATTTTAACCAAATTGAGTTTTTTCTCAGATAAACTCGGTGGATCCTCAATAATTCGTGGCCAGTGTGATTTTACGAATTGGAGGCTCATGAATGGGCTATTAGATATTCCTTATTCCGGGCCTACTTTCACGTGGATGAATAATAGGGAAAACAAGGCTTTAATTATGGAAGGACTTGAAGCCTATGCAAATCGAGATTGGATTCAACTTTTCCCCTCGGCTCGTCTCATTCATATGTCGATTCTCATTTCTGATCACGCACCTATAACTCTAAGCTTGCTTAATCAACCAAAGCCTAGAAAGAGTCATTATAGAATTGATAATTGGTGCCTTCAAAATTCAGAAGTTAGCTCTATTGTTTCTCAAGCCAAGGAAACGCATTTTACAGGCTCATCGATGTCTGTCCTTTGCCGCAAGCTGGCCACGGTCATGCGGTCTATTATGGAATGAGTTATTCATCATCGTGTTTCCTTTTGTATTGATTGGTCTAGTGTTGAGAAGGACTTGAATAATTCTGGTTTGAATATAGTTGACGAAGCTTCGGCAATCTCATATCAAAGTTCAAGGGCCTCTTGTTTGGAATTCGTGAAGAATCAGCATTCCTATTGGTTTCAAAGATGGAAATGTAATAGGGATTGTTTAGAAGGCCTGCCTACCAGATTCTTTTATTCACGTGTTAAATCCCGTATTTCCCGACAAGTAACCGTCTCTCTCCGGTCTTATTCTGGTACCTGGCTTTCATCTCCTACTGACATCGAATCCGAAATTATGTCCTACTTCTTTAATCTTCTTGGCCCACAATCAATTTCTCCTCTTCACTCAACAATGGACTTTGATGGCTTTCTGGACTCTCTATCACTTCCCTCTTTGAATGTCGAGGATTGTGTTTCCTTTCAACCCCTTTCTCCGAGAAAGAGGTTCTTTATGTGCTTGAGTGCTTCACCTAATGTCAGGTTCTAAATTGTCGGGCCCGGATGACATTTCCCCGAAATTTTTCCAAGTTTATTGGCCTCTTATTGGCAATCTTGTGACCTCTGCCATTCTGAGTTTTAAATACGGGGGTTATGCTGAAAGAGTGGAATCTTACTCATATTGTATTGGTTCCCAAAGTCCTCAACCCTGAAGAAATTTCTCAGTTCAGACCGATAGTCTATGCAATGTAATTTACAGAACTGTCTCTAAATGCCTTACAAACAGGATTAAAAAGGTTATTCACTACAATATCTGGTCTTCCCAACATGCTTTTATTCCAGGCATATCTTTAACTGTCTGTGCCGTTCTTGCTCATGAAATTATGCATTACATTAACCAGACCAAGAAAGGAAGTTCCTGTTACGCTGCCATTAAACTGGACATGTGTAAAGCTTTTGATCATGTGTCTTAGAACTTTCTAATGAAGATAATTTATCATTATGGTTTTCCGGAGAAATGGCGCTCTATTATCTGGGAATGCATTACAAGTGTTCGTTATTTTGTTCTGATTAATGGGTCGCCTTCTCCGATTTTCACTGCGGGTCGAGGCCTCAGGGAGGGCGACCCACTCTCTTCCTATCTTTTTATCATGTGCATGATTTTTTTGTCTCGCCAGCTAGATTGTGCTTGCAAAGGGGCATCTTTACAGGGTTTAAAAATCTCTCGCTATGCCCCGCCTCTATCGCACCTCTTTTATGCTGACAATGCACTTATCTGTTGTAAAGCCTCTCCTTTGACATTTGAATGCCTCCGCGAGATCTTCCACTATTTTTAGCATTTCTCGGGCCAGATGATCAACTTTCGCAAGTCTTATATCAAGTTCAACCCAAATTCCCCTAACGATTTTCGCAGCCATCTTAACTTCATTCTTACAATGCAGTTAACTGATCAGTTTGGTACTTATCTAGGGGTTCCTATTAATCTTCCTCGTAAGAAAGCTCAGGTTTTTGCTCCTATTATTGATAGGCTCACTGATGAGCGGTTTTTTGTCGCGTACCGCCCAAGCAAAAACAATTTGTAAAACCCAACTAATGCGATAGCGGAAGTCGGGGTCGAACCACAAAGGACGGTGGGGTTAGGCTATAAGTCTCGGTTTTATTCTAGTTTAGTCAAACAAACAATGTGAGTGATAATAATAAGCTAATGAATTAAAAACTAGTAAACATAAACTAAACAAAGAACACAAATGAGGAGAGGTGGCTAGGGTCTCGGGTTCACTTAAGTAGGTGGGGTCAAGTCTAAGATAAAATGAGAGGTGAAACGAAGGATGAGGTCTAGGTGTGTCTCCATCTTTCAATGAGAGAAGGTCCTTGAGTCGAGTCTAGCCAAGCTTTCGCCTTAGCCATTCTCAACCCACCTGTCAAGTGCGGTCAACAAACAAGTCAAGGGCTTTCGCCAATGACGAGTCTACACGATAAGAAATGCCAAACTTTCATTTAAGCAATTCAACAAACATATTAAATGCACAAGACAAGAGGAAAACATCCAAGGCTCAACATATACAAAATAAGGTAATTAAGATGGGTACAAGTCTAGGTAAAGTCTCAACCTTTCGGTCTAAGAGGTCCCTTAGGTCGGGTCTAAGCAAGCTATCGCTCATATTAGGCCAATCCTATCAAAATCATGCCGTCTAATTACTACTAGTCTAAGCTTTCGCTTTAAAGAGTAGTGAATAAAAATAGAGAAAGACTCAAGTTTTCACTTCAAGCATTTCATCGAACATGGAGTGAGCATAAGATTAAAGACAAGTAACCACAAAATTACTCTTAACCAAAACACAATAATTAAACTCATTCAATCCCACTTAAGATCCCCTTTAACCCTAGCAATAATCTACTCTAACATGGTGAAAACTAAAGTAATTAAACCACCCACTAACAATAAAAAGAACATAAACATGATTTAAATAACAAAGTAACAAACTTTAATGAAATTAACAACTAAAATAAACTTAGACAAAGACATGAGATTAACAACAATACAATGAAAAGGGAAAGAAAATTATACCCAACTTGAAGGAAGGATGGATAAGATGAGAAGTTCTTACAATTAATGTAAATTAGAAGGATAAACTAAATCTAATTTAAGAACAATGAAGAAAAGATGGAGTTTTTCTATGAAATTGAAAGACGAAAATCTAAAATCTACCCTAAACTACTCTACCTACTCCTTCTCGTCTTTTTTTCTCCTGCTTTTGTTGCTGCGTCTTTCTCCTCTGCCTTCCTTGTCTCCCTGGAGTCTATCTCTGCATGAAAGTCCTTAGTCCACTTGAAAGATGCCATAGTGGCCCAAATAGCTATGTCCTCCAAAATGGTACGTAAATCCAAGCCAAACACATTTCAATTGTTGCTTCATTACGTTGGTCGGCATTATTTGCGGCCCAAATTAACAATGTGGCCCACTTTCCTCATTTCATTTTTTTACAAAAGACCCATTCAAATTAAATGACCACAAAAAATTTGTCAACAAAGAACATAACATTTAACAAGTGACAAGTACATCTCAAGTCAACACAAGTCCCGATCTGCCCAGCCAAATCGTATCATCTGCTTGGTAATTTTGGCTCGTCTTCTAGTATCACACCTATTAGATAAAATGACAAGTAGTAGTACCTAATTTCACGAAAATAACACGGATTCACAATAAATGTAATAAAACTAATAAAATCTAAATAATTAGTTAAATTAGTTTTTTTAGCGATTACACACACAATATCGAGTCAAATAATGGTTTAAATATGGAGTAAAACGACACCAAAATACTACTTATCAAATATCCCCACACTTAAACCTTACTCGTCCTCGAGTAAGCTCATTAAACTAAACAAAAGACCCTTAATGTAAAATTAGTAATTAACTAACTTATCCTAGTAATAACCGATGAGAGGCAATTAACGGGCCTTCTCCGTCCCTTCAACTCACAACGAAACACTATGAGGGGTGGTGTTTCCTTGCAAGGCAAGTGGGGGCTTGCTCAAAATCGCGACACATCCAAATGATAAGCACGTAAGAACATGATAAGGATGCATCTAGCAAAAGAATAATCACACACCTCATCCATGTGACGAAAATATCTATAAGGAAAACCGTCTAAATAAATGCATGATCCTTATAAGCCACTAGTATCATAAAGCATGGAAAAGTGTTCGCCTCTTAGCGGTGCAAGTCTAATAGAAATTTCGAGCCCCGTCTACTACTAGCTTGGTCAAGAGCGATAAAATGGAAGATGAAAATGAGATCCTCGTGATGTTATTAAGCACGATAGCATAAGAAATTCACGTCTCTCAACTAAATGAGACACAAGGGTCATCCCGTCTCATTATGCAACTCAAGGTTATATGATTCAAGAAATGTTAAAGGAAAAAGAGATTAGAGTCTTATTGCTTGGAAATTTTTCATTTCTACATTTTTTTTTCTTTTGGTTTTCTTTTTCTTTCTTTTTGAGTTGCATTTTGAGTTGCAATTTTTTTGACATGATAGCACACGGTTTTCGTCAAGGACACGCGGTCGGAACCAACAATAGGGGTATCCCCACCGTAGTGGCATCGAGCGGAGCCCTAGATGTGGGCCCACTAGAATCCCTAGAAGTTCCGTTTTGCATTTCCTCGACGAAAACAAGAAAACATGATACTTGACTCAATATTTTTCGCTTGCTTGTGTTGTTTCCTTTTTGTGAGTAGAAGTGGAAGAACAATGAATCAAAGTTGGTTGCATAGTAAGACGATCACCTAAGAATTCTTTCAACTAACGGAATATTCACATCAATTGGGGTTGTCGAGGTGGAATAAGCGCAAACTCATGACTTGGCTTTAGTAGACGGGTCAAAACTCACTAGAAATGCACAACCTAGGGAATCCAAAATTCCACGATTAAGATGAACACTTTATGAATGAAAAAGTAGCTAGAAGGGATTATGCACATTCAACCATTTTTCCAAATAAATAATTTATAAAACCAATTTTCTAAATGCAACTATATGCCATGATGCAATCTATATATATACAACCTAAATGCACATGCTCTAACCAACTATATGACACACAAGCTAATGCTATCTCCTAACAGCACATAGGTGGCACACACGCCAATCAACAAAATCCACAACATCGTCATCAACACATCCCGTCCTCCTCAAACAACAAGTAAGAAGAAAAAGAGATAAGGGAGAAGAGAATAGGAAAGATCTCACCATAGCGTCTTCATTTTCCCTATTTCGTGCTTCTTATGATGTGGGGTGCACCTATGGATGAAGATAAGAGGAAACACACAACAATATATACAAACTAAACTATATACAAACTAATTTTTAGGATTTTTCTCAAATTTTTCAAATTTTAAAATTTTTCAAAATTAATCTATACACTAATTTCCTCCCCACACTTAAACCGGACATTGTCCTCAATGGTCCAAATGCTAGGAAAAGAAGAAAAGAAATAACATGTTTTTGGAATTTTTCAATAAGAAAAGAAAGAACGCCAAGAAATAAAAAGCTTGGGTTGCCTCCCAAGTAGCGCGGTTTTAAGGAAACCGCAAAACCTACTCATGCATCCAACAATTATCCGGGATCCCACAATCTATATACAAGGCCACCCATGGCCTTAACCTCATCATAGTAGCTCACATCCTTGAGGTTCCTCCAATTATCTCCGTTTCCACCATTCTCCACATCAATTTCAAATTCAACAATATAAAATGTTTCCTCCTTTTTGGGAGGAGGATGGTAAAAACGGGTGATATCGGGACATTCAACAACATAGGAGACTTGAGTAGTCTCCTTGTCCCTAGCTTCTTCTTTCCACCCCTCCTTTTCAAACACATCCTTCTTAAAAGGAGGAGGAGACACCTCAAATACATTAAAATTATGAAGGAGAGGGATTTCAAACACTTCATTAATACAAGAATCATCAAGAATAAGGTTAACATTGACATCATGGTTTGTGATGGTGTGCTCACAAGAAGTAGGAGAGTCAAGATGCTCAACGAAAGTAGGAGAGTCATGCCAAACACGATAGGTAGTCAAGGTGGGTTCCTCTAAGCTATCATCCTCAATAAGCTCATTATTCCACTTAACTTCCAACAATTCAAGCATGCCTTCTTCCTCAATCTCACTCTCAAGATCCTCAAAGATTGCATCAAAACCATTGGTGAGGGTAAGTAAATCATCCTCACCACAAGAAGGAGCTTCAAATTTCTCAAGAATAGGTCCATCAACTAGATGCACCTCATAATCCTCCTCACAATCAATACTCACACTCTCTTTGTCACTAGTCTCATCATGCATCCCAAAATCAATCTCAAATTTCTCAAGAAGGGGCCCCTCAAGAAAATCGATTTCAATACCCCATTTATCCTCAATATCCTCAATGTTCTTCAAAGAAACACTACAAGACTTGTTTTTCTCATCATCCCTCTTGACTAACTCCTTCTCCACCACCTCATTGTTCATCTCAAACGATACCCTCTCAAATTCACATAAACCAAGACAACTTGGTTCACTCAACCACACATTTTCATCAAAGTTGAAACTTTCCAACTCACATTCAACAAAATAAGGTGTAGGTTGGCATAAGAAGGGCAAGGGTTGTATCGATAAAAGACAAGGTGGCTCAAAAGAGAAGTCAAGGGCATGCAAATCATCATCATCTTTCATCGTATTAGCATGCAAAGGCACATCAAGAATTGCATACTCATCCCAAGGATTTTTCGAACCAACAACATTGTCAACACAATTTTCATCATCAAGATTCACATCAAATGTCACATGCTCAAGCTCATTCAAATACATATCATTCATATCATCATTGACAAGAGAACAATGCACATTATTCAAACATGAATCATCATCAATTCTCATAAACTCGAACTCACTTTTGTCATTTTTGGGTGTGAGTTGGTGTTTAAGAGGTGAAGTTGGATAACAATCAAAGTGTGACATGTTTTCATTAGAAAGAGGTTCAATATTGGCATTATACATTGCATTTACATTGGGATAAGATGAGAAATAAGAAGGTGAAGTGCAAACTTGAGAGGTATGTCCCACACCACTACATGTATCACAAGTAGGTGAGAATGATTGCATACCACGCATGTTGTTGGGGAAGAGGGGAACATGTTGAGATTGGATATTATGCTCATTATCAAGAGGAAAAGAATCATTCACTTGAGTCGAATCATTAAACAAATACTCTTGGTGAGCTACCTCCTCGCATTGAAACGCCATGAATTCTATGAAATTCCAAAAGTCTTTATAATTCATGTTAAAGACTCGATCACAACTCATATAATTTGCCAAATCACAAGTTTCGGAATTCATGCCCAAACATAAAGCGCAAAACGCCTCAAACTTAGTAAGAAAGTAGCCACAAGAAGCACCGTTAGAGAAATAAGAATCAAACCTAGCAAGATACTCATGGAATGGTTCATTTTCATCTTGATAAAAATTGAACAAAGACATGGTGGAATATAAGACTCTAAATACAAATGACTAATTATAAACTAAAAATGCAAGTAATAAATAATCAACATTTTTTTTTTTCAATTTTTCAAAGCAATAAAATATGACTAATCCCAAAACTAAACTAAGACTTACATCTAACAAAGCACCATCCCCGGCAACGGCGCCATTTTGATGAGCGGTTTTTTGTCGCGTACCGCCCAAGCAAAAACAATTTGTAAAACCCAACTAATGCGATAGCGGAAGTCGGGGTCGAACCACAAAGGACGGTGGGGTTAGGCTATAAGTCTCGGTTTTATTCTAGTTTAGTCAAACAAACAATGTGAGTGATAATAATAAGCTAATGAATTAAAAAAAAACTAGTAAACATAAACTAAACAAAGAACACAAATGAGGAGAGGCGGCTAGGGTCTCGGGTTCACTTAAGTAGGTGGGGTCAAGTCTAAGACAAAATGAGAGGTGAAACGAAGGATGAGGTCTAGGTGTGTCTCCATCTTTCAATGAGAGAAGGTCCTTGAGTCGAGTCTAGCCAAGCTTTCGCCTTAGCCATTCTCAACCCACCTGTCAAGTGCGGTCAACAAACAAGTCAAGGGCTTTCGCCAATGACGAGTCTACACGATAAGAAATGCCAAACTTTCATTTAAGCAATTCAACAAACATATTAAATGCACAAGACAAGAGGAAAACATCCAAGGCTCAACATATACAAAATAAGGTAATTAAGATGGGTACAAGTCTAGGTAAAGTCTCAACCTTTCGGTCTAAGAGGTCCCTTAGGTCGGGTCTAAGCAAGCTATCGCTCATATTAGGCCAATCCTATCAAAATCATGCCGTCTAATTACTACTAGTCTAAGCTTTCGCTTTAAAGAGTAGTGAATAAAAATAGAGAAAGACTCAAGTTTTCACTTCAAGCATTTCATCGAACATGGAGTGAGCATAAGATTAAAGACAAGTAACCACAAAATTACTCTTAACCAAAACACAATAATTAAACTCATTCAATCCCACTTAAGATCCCCTTTAACCCTAGCAATAATCTACTCTAACATGGTGAAAACTAAAGTAATTAAACCACCCACTAACAATAAAAAGAACATAAACATGATTTAAATAACAAAGTAACAAACTTTAATGAAATTAACAACTAAAATAAACTTAGACAAAGACATGAGATTAACAACAATACAATGAAAAGGGAAAGAAAATTATACCCAACTTGAAGGAAGGATGGATAAGATGAGAAGTTCTTACAATTAATGTAAATTAGAAGGATAAACTAAATCTAATTTAAGAACAATGAAGAAAAGATGGAGTTTTTCTATGAAATTGAAAGACGAAAATCTAAAATCTACCCTAAACTACTCTACCTACTCCTTCTCGTCTTTTTTTCTCCTGCTTTTGTTGCTGCGTCTTTCTCCTCTGCCTTCCTTGTCTCCCTGAAGTCTATCTCTGCATGAAAGTCCTTAGTCCACTTGAAAGATGCCATAGTGGCCCAAATAGCTATGTCCTCCAAAATGGTACGTAAATCCAAGCCAAACACATTTCAATTGTTGCTTCATTACGTTGGTCGGCATTATTTGCGGCCCAAATTAACAATGTGGCCCACTTTCCTCATTTCATTTTTTTACAAAAGACCCATTCAAATTAAATGACCACAAAAAATTTGTCAACAAAGAACATAACATTTAACAAGTGACAAGTACATCTCAAGTCAACACAAGTCCCGATCTGCCCAGCCAAATCGTATCATCTGCTTGGTAATTTTGGCTCGTCTTCTAGTATCACACCTATTAGATAAAATGACAAGTAGTAGTACCTAATTTCACGAAAATAACACGGATTCACAATAAATGTAATAAAACTAATAAAATCTAAATAATTAGTTAAATTAGTTTTTTTAGCGATTACACACACAATATCGAGTCAAATAATGGTTTAAATATGGAGTAAAACGACACCAAAATACTACTTATCACTCACGTCTAAGGTAGTGTCTTGGTCTTCTCTTCATCTCAGCCAGTCATGTAAGCTCCTATTAATCAAATCAGTTCTTATGGCTTCTCTTAACCATATTCTTGCTGATATCCCCTTCCCCAAGAGTGTATGCCAGAAAATTGATTCTTTAATTGCAAGCTTCTGCTGGAGGAAGGGACCCAAGACGTACCAGGGGTCTACATTGGCTCCCTCAGTCAGCTTTGCATAGGTCCCAGCTTCTTGGTGGACTTGAGATTAAGTCCACCTCTTTGCTAAGCTAGGCATTCCTCCTGAAATCTCATTGGCGAATTATTAGCTACCCCTCTGGAATTTTACATAAATATTTATCGCCAAAATATAAGAAGGATCTGTCTATCCCTCTCTCAAAGTTCAAGGTTTACCACCCTTCTTATTGTTGGACGGGTATTTGTCAAGCAGCAGTGACAGTATCTGACGGCTATGTTTGGAAATTGGGGAATGGGAAAGATATATCGTGTCTTCTTGGATCAATGGAAAGGCTCCAAAACCTCGTCTCCCAATGACATCCCACACCATTTCCTTTTCCGAGCTAACCCTGCTGGATGGAAACTGGAATCCTTCTGCTGTGTTTAGGTTTTTTCAGTCTTGCTGCGCCAAAGAGATTCTTATCATTGAACCTCCCAACCCAAATTCAGATGATTTTATTTATTGGAAATACACTGAATATGGCAAGTATACATTGAAGTCTGGATACAGTAGGCTCCCGGAGACTAGATATCTTTTGCCAAGATAATAGCGTGGAATCACCTTTCAAGATACTTGTGTTCTATGTCACGGTAACCGGGTTACTCTGGAGCATCTTTTTCGTTTCTGCCCATTTTCCCACTGTGTTTGGCGTTCTTCTCATTTGGGTATTGTGGCATCTTCTAACTCTTTCATAAATTTTAAGAAATGGAACTCTGACTTTGTAGTTTATCTGCATAAGCGTCAAACTTCGAGTTTCAACCCTCTACTGTATTTCCAATGTGTTCTTCTGGCTATTTGAAAGGCAAGGAATGCAATCACTTTTAAAGGCTCCCCTGTTAATCGTGGGAGTATACTCACTATGGCCCTTCAGCTTTTTACTATCCACTCACAAAGACAGCCTTGTTTCTCCCATCGACCTTCACGATACCTTCTATCCTACATTGATGTGGGTGAAATCTTTATTCACTCCGGAGATCGCCCTACTCACATTTCCACAGGCATTTTGAACACTTCCCACAAGAATTTGTTTACTTATGTTTCTTTTGCCTCACAGAATGAATTGACTTTTTCCTTATCAGTTCGGGCCTCATCAAGATTCGCAGCCTACTCACAATCTTCCGAGAGTCTATGACCAAGCTGATATCTGCCAATATTTCTCATGTCTCTTTTATGGTGACATCCAAAAAATTATCTACTGTTCTGGCAACTTTTTCTCCAGTACCCATCCACTTTTTTCACTGTTTGACGGAGCTGCGTCTTTTCCTTCGTCAACAAAAATTGTGGTCTGTAAGTTTATCTACATGTTGATTTCAACGTTTGTTTTTAGCACAATGTTACTTTGTAAGCACGTTTTGTAATTTCTCTTTTATTAGAATTCCAGTCTACCTTTGTCAAAAAAAAAAGTTCACTCATCCGTCAAAACTCAAAATCCAATCAAATGTCAACAAATCCAAACCATGTCAAAATTGTCAAACAAGCCAAAACTCTGGCGGGTACGAAAATCCGTCTTCCTCTGGTTTATGGGTCAAAAGTTAAAGTTGTATTAAAGTACCAAGTTTTGCATCATTTTTGAAGGTGTAGCTCTTAACTCGGAAAGAGCATTCCTCATGAGAATACTATAGCAAGATCTTAGAGAATTGAGGGCACGGTCGATTCCAAAGCGTCTTGCGCGTGGTATTAACTGAAGACAACTTCCCTCTCAGATGGACAAAGCTTCTTTGTAGCCACTCTATGCATAATACTTGCCCGGAGTTTTAGTCCACGCAGGGTGCTTTTGAAAGGCAACCTCTATTTGTAAGAACAGACTATTTACATTTGCCTATCTTATCCTTCAATTTTCATTTCATCTCGCCTAGACGCTAGCGTCATTTTTAAATGCTGCACAGCTTGATAATTTGTTAAGCTTAATGGAGAGTGATCAAGGGACACCTAGTTAGCTTAATGATCCCATGGATACAAGCATCGCAAAAAGAATGACTCGTGGCTAGTGCTATAATGTTAAAACAGTACGAAAAATGGAATGCACCATAACTCCATAAGCAATATACATCTTGATACAGCATGCATACCCAAGAATAGAAAAGAGCGGAGACATCCGTATTCAACAAACAATAAACATAAAATAGCCGTCTCTTGATTTGAATCAAATTTCTCAACTGTACAAATCCCGGAAGGTAGGAAGGAGTTCTTACTACCTCTACTGTTACAATAACACAATTATCTGACTACATATGCTGCATGCAGGCTTCTTCCGTCAGTAATGCTAACTGTACATTATATGTATGCTTAATCACAATTAACCCCAAGGTTAATGCCCTGAAAAAAGTCGTCGACTGCCGATAATCGTTGCCTCGTTGTACAAGTAAACAATCCCAATCAGGAGAACATTTTGATGGCACTCCTAACTCGACTCTTTTACTCCTCGTCTTTACCAACTCCATTTCTCTGCTAGCTGCACCAGCATGTTATAGTGAGGCTCCTGAATTCAACAGTCAACCTTGAACCTTCCGATCTGTACTTAGAAATGAGATCAATTTCATTCCTCAGCAATTGTATATACAACGCAGGTTTTTCATTAGCCTAAAAATTGTATTGTCTGTAGCTTTAGGAAGAATCTAGCCCAATTATAGACAGTAGGTGCACAAGAATTCAGCCAACACAAATTGCATCAGATTACTTATAAAATCTCTCCAATACCTCGTACAGAAATGACGTATCTGCCAACAAGACCTTTCAGCTTAAATGAAGATCCTAGTTGGCTTTTAAAAAAAAAATGAAACTTGTATACCAGCCCAAGCACACAGACAATTTTGAATGCAATCAGTAATTCAATGTCCCTGTTTGAAACCAAAGCAGTAAAATGGTAGATGAACATCAGAGAAGAGAAGTCATGACATCTACAGTGACATAAGCTTACCTTGAACAAGCGATTAGAGAAGAATGCAAAATTCACTTGTGGAGCCTTCTATCCAGCAACTGAAGATTTAGATTTTGTATTCCGAGGCAGACTACCTTTTCTAAGCTGAGGGTTTTCAATAGAATACACAAGAAGACTTCCATCCTTTGTACCCGCCAAAAAGCACTCTTCAGGTGTCACCGCCAATGCTGTTATAACCTTTCCTATTCCAGGATATTTCCCCACAATGTCAAGGGAGGTCATAGAGCGTACAATGACTTGTCCTTGATCTCCTGCACAAACCAAGAACTCCCCACAGCCACTGAGTTCTATGCAATTGAGGCGCCCATTAGACTCCGAACTCCCAATGTGTTTTCCATTGATAGAGTAAAGGTGAAGGCTCAAATCATCGTCCGAATATACCACAATCCGTCCATGCTGGGAAACAACAAGCTTTGATATTGCACTACCAGAAGGATGGCGGAGAGACCTTACATATCGTCCCTCCCGCAGAGTATAAAAAATGCAAGTTCCATCCTTTGAACCGCTTATAACTATATCAAGCTCAACGCTTACATACAAGCACGTTATAATATCGTCATGGCCACACAGAATATGAAAGGGAGTTTCAGAAATGATATTATCTCTACGAAAACCCTCACTTTGGCTGCTTCTAGCTCTCTTTTCTGATAATCTAGCTCGACAGACCTTCCAAACCATCACTGTAGTGTCGTAGCTACCGGTAGCGAGTATGCTTCCATCAGAGGTCACTGAAGCAATGTTCATATTCAAATGAGAATAATAAAGAAATAGACTTGTTAATTTTGGTTAGTCTTTCCAACATATAAAGCATATATATGATTGGTTGATTTCTTGTTAATACCTGTTCTAAATTTCTTGTTTAAATATCTGTTGGTTAAACTTTGAAAATATAAGCTTCTCGTGTTAATTTCTCTCCTGAATTTATTGTTGCTGATTGTTTCGGAGGGGAAAATAGACACTGAATAACAATATCTTCTGAGCCGCCAAACAATAATTTTTTCCATTTTTTTAATTTCATAAATTTCACATGTTTGAAAATAAATTTAACTTATAAGCTATACTCTTGGCATCTCCCAAGGCAGTTCGATTGCTTCAAGACATGTAAAAAAAAGGGCAACACGGTACACGATGGCGTCCCCGCAAGGTGAGGGTCCGGGGAAGGGTCCCACCCCATAATGGTGTAATTGGGGAAAGTCTTCCCTTGCCATTTTGGCAAGAGGCCACTCCAAGGACTTGAACCCGTACCTCTCGGTCACACAACAACCGGTGCGCCAAGGCATTGGACATAAAACCAGATATAAGTGAGCTAGATTGATACCTGCAATAGTGCTGACAACATCTTTATGACGTCTGATGTTCTGAACCACTCTTCCATCAATTAGCGACACGACCTGAAAACTGTTATCCCAGTTACCACATGATATTAGGTAGCTTTCTGAAGGTCCTTGTAACGTGGCGAAGCATTGCGCTCCAAGTTCATGATTTTCCGCCGAAGCGCATCCAATTTTACGCGGATGAAGTATATCAGACCCAATTCCGAAAAACGGATCCTGCAAAAACTCAGGTAAAGTTATCAATTACTGTAATAAGGTCAAGTTACTACAACTGTCAATTAAATGCTGAATTGCTGATATTAATCTAACCTGTGAACCAGAAAATGTGAAGTTCCCCCCAGACTGCAATTGGGTTGTTAACCACATTTTAACTGACATTGTAAGGCCCTTGTTGACCAAAATGACAGTGGAGTCAAGTACATGGACAAACAAAAGAGCTGATACAGAATGATTGATGCTGGACACGACAGATGTCAAATTGATAGAACCAGGAGCAAAGCGTAATGGCTGAGCAATTGGAATTGGTGGTCCTCTTCTTGGATGCTTTGTACGGAAGATCTGGATTGGAGTTTGGCCAAAATTAGCAATCTGGTCTTCAATAGCTGCTCTTTGCAACTCATCATCCAGGCTTTCTAGATCAACAGCGCCTTCATAAGTCAAATAGTAAAAGATGTTTGCAGCCTGCAGTAGCACAGATGATGGCTCATGTAATGAAGAGCAGAGCATCAATGAAAAATATATTATATCAACCTCTTCGACAAAGAAGTGTGGAGGTGGGATGGTCGTCATATCAGAGTAAATGAATTCACCTCGACTGCCGGTTTTCCTCTCTGCTTGTAGCCGAAAACCAAGTCAATCCAGAGATGAAGATTGGAGCTCACATATTCACTTTCTAGAGCCTCTCGATTTCTATAAATAAATTCCTCTGTGGAACCCTGAAAACAATGTAGTCTTACTATTTTTCTAATAAAAATACAAAAACTGGCGTCACATAACAGTTAAGTTAAGAGGAGTTAAACCTTTGCCCATGGAGGAAGGCAAACATCACCAATAAGTTCACCGTCCTGTTTAACACCCAGGTGGTAGGAATTTGAATTTAGGAGAAAATCAGGCATGTAAAAGAATTCAGGTATTAGTTCTTTGACATCACTTGTGTTAGAGAGGCAGTTCTGGTATGTTCCTTCAATGCTCTGGAATAGACGATCTGCATGGTCAAATTTACCACCCTGCATGTAATGCATGTTAGATTGTTAGCATGAACTTGAATATGGCAAAATAAAATTAGCGGGAGAGTGAAGGGTCAAAAGCTTAAGTAAATAGACTATGCACATCAACTCTAAAGCATAAATGAACGTGTAAAAACACACTTTAACAGGCAGAAAAACACGGGGTATAACACAATAAAATTGGTAGTGTTACTGAACCTCAAATCATACCTGCAGATTCCGATGTAAAGCTGTAAACGGCTCAAGCCTAATAAGGTAATAGAGCACAATTCCCATGCTTGAATAATGAGAGCCATAATAAAAACTGGAAGAAAGACAATGTTATATACTCTTTTCTAGGGTTCCGAATTGTGTTCATTCAAAACCTCATCATCGAAATCAATTGAAGACATTACCTAGGGATGTCCGGATCAGAGAAACTGTGATATCTATCCTCAAAAACCTGTATAGAATTGCAAGAAAAAAAATAGGAATAAAAAAGAGTGGAACAAAACAATTGCATTAACATACAATGTTAGAAGCGTCCAGATGCAAGTGAGATTAAAAATAACAAACCTCAAATCGCTTAGGATCTAATGCCCCCACCGGTTTTGACAGATCTCGAAAGGTAGTTGATTTATTGAAATCGAGTGTCTCTGAGGAATAATCTGCCAATACCCATGGAAAGACAGGATATTGTGTCAAGTCATTGTATGACCTTCCAGCAAATGTGTTTAGAATCATTAGGTACTCAAAATTCGAAATTTCCCTCCTCCTCCAGCGCTCCCTGGCAGTTTCAGCCATCGCATGAGCCATGTGTCGATCAATGAAGGAGATGGCTCCACTCCTGTCTTTACTGCTTCTTGGAAACAATAACTCATTCCTTCTTGTAACTATAAGGCTTCCAACATCTTTTGCAATTTTTTGTGAAGGAAAATTGAAGAACACGGGAGAGACAGAATTGCTGAAGAAAATTTCAATTGCACTGTATTGAAGTAGATACCGAGTCCAATGCACAGATTTAATCTATAAGGAGAAGAAACAAAAACGAAAACTTCATAAAATCGCTGGGTACGACTATTTTAAAAATGAAACATGTATGGTCACTCTACCTTGGAGACTTCCCACCTACGATGCCGCTTGATACCTTTAATTTGTTTATCAATGGATCCGCTAGTATCCTGTTTCTCAGCATGCATGTTAACACCTACTGGCAATTTTAGAAATTTCTGCTTCTCAACCCCACTTGATTGATCGGCTTTATCTGTTTCAGAATTTTTTAAAGTATCAAAGGTCTTAAAAACCGAGGATCCTGCAGTACCTTCCACCAGAAATTCACCAAAGAAGTGCAAGACATTTTTCAAGACTGCTAAATGGCCAGCTAGTTTTCTCTTTGGAGTAACCAGGATACAGGAAACAGAAAGAAGAACCTGCAAACCAACTGAAAGAGATGAGACACAAGGGGTCACAACATCTTGGTTACAGAATTCCAGTTTTGAGCACATGAAATACCTCGCCACTTTCAGTTTCCAAGGCGGCGGCACTGGAATCTTTCCTTTCCTGCATTGTGTCTTTCTGCTCACAATCTCTTAACCAATCTGAGGATTGACATTCTGGAACCTCCTCAGAATTCAAGGCCTTAGAGTTACTTGATTCAGTATCACTTTCACTGCCTTCGGGTACAGAATCATCTGTGATTCTGCGTATCCCCTTTAATAAAAAGCGCTTCATTTGCTCTGGAATTGGTACACCAGCATTATATTTGTCTTCACAGGGTGAAACTACAGATTCTTTTTCCGCAATAGTGGGCGAAGGATAGCATAGCTTCTCATCAAAATGGTAATTTTGTCTCAACTTTGGCCTACGTCGCCAGGCATCCTCTGTTTTATCAAGTTTCCAATGTCTTGAAGCACAGTTTGGAAAAGGGTTAGCTGACCAGGGCCCTCGTTCATCAATTAAGGTACGAAACAGATGCATCCATTTTTCCTGTTTGAACTGTGGTTAACTGAATGTCGAAAAGAAGAAAGCTCATAATGAACTATAAGCAACATATATAAAAACAGCATATAAATGTGCATACAGAAACAATTTGTTGGTCTTCTTCATGGGCAAGTCGGTATGCGGCTCTTCTACTATCATCTGAAGCAACAATTTTTTTTAAGGTGTTCTCTAACTCGTCTTCAAATGACTTCTTCTGCCCAAATTCTGTTGACAGATTGTCGTCTTCCCTAGCCCGCACCTCAACTAGTTGTCTCATGCGATCTGTCTTCAATGTCGTTATGTATTTCGCTTCATCAGAAGCCTGTGAGGGGGCGGCAGAAGAAAATGTATTACAATTCCTTTTTTTTTTAGAGAAACGGTTCTATTTGAAAAGCTAATGCTGAGAAGGCAATAAATTCTCAGTAAAAACATTACAAATCATAGTAACACCCTTTCAGGAAAACTGATAGGTATCAAACAAATAGTACATGGTTAAAACTTTAAGCAAAGACCAAAAAAAAGAAGATATACCGCAAGAAGTACTCTGTCTTTCTGAATCAAATTGTGTACAGCACCCGCTTCTGCCGCTCCAGTGCCAGGATCTAATGACTCATTGCTACCAATTATGCTTGTAGCAAGCAGCGATTTACAACAGCTTACAGTTTCTCTAATCAAGTGAGACATAACATGAAAACGAGTACCGTCATCGAGCATCCCAAACTGATGCCTAGCGGCTAGTAAAGACCTGCTCAAAATATAAGCAATCGTCATAAACATTCCAACACATAAATAGCATGCAAGATGCAAAAATGTTGCCGCTACAACCATTAAATACCATATAAAAAGCTGTAACCGGTTCCTGCTTTGCTCATCATCAGACATCAAAAGACAAGGCAAAAGTGGAATCATTTGCTGGACTCCTCGTGATGCTCTCTGTAGAGATGATCTACATAGATACAAGACAACCAATCGGAAAACAACTCGAGGGCACCTATCGCCTCGTAATAACATGGCCTTGTCAACATTTTTACTTGATTTTCCTCCAAGAGCATTTCCAAGCCCACCAGACACAACTACTGCTGCCATTTCAGCAGCTGGGATATTTAGTGACTCAACCAAGCCACGTGCTCTTTGTCCAAGGGATGGTGAAGCAAAAGTTGATTTAGGAAGAATCTTGCTAGGGCCTTTTCCATTCATCTCACTGATTGCAACCCACAGAAAATCATACAGGATCCACCAGTTATCATCACCTATTACATCTTCTTTGGTAGTGGGTTGATTGCCAACTGATAGAGGCCTAGGAAAGAGCTCAATTATAAGTTGGCAGCACCAAGATAGAAAAAATAAAAAATAATCAAATTGCTGACGTGGACTGACTAAGACATAAACATCATCAGGTACAATAACTCAATAAAAAACTATTGATCTACTTTTTTAAAATCCAAACAAAGTCTTTCCTCCCAAATATTGTCCAACATACAATATAATACGGCCAATTAATGGTGAGTGGGTCTAGGTTCAAAATAGCCAGCACCAAAACAAGTAAAGTAGAATTTGGCATGCAGTATTCAACTTTGAAATGAAGCACCATTACAGAGGGTATATTGCTGCGAATTTTCACATCACTCTATGCTAATCCACAAGAAGTCTAGAGAACTTTGATGAACCTCATGTATTCAGTAGTAAACTGAATCCTTGACAGTGAAAGAGAAAAGGACCCAATTCAAAGTGCCATGTGGCCCGGAATGCAACCTCCCATCGAATAACGACAAGTGGCTAAGAAGCCGATTAAAATAGATTAACACAAGTTTTAATATTAGAATCTAGAGAAATTAAATTCCATACTCCCCTTTTCCCCTTGTGCCTAAAGCTATTGTCCCTATACTTCTCTCTCTTTCACTTTTCCCAGATTTATTCGTTTTCTCTCTTTCACTTCATTTTCAAATTGTTTCTATGTTGTTAATTTCACATTGACGGTTATATGACAGTTCATGTTAGCAGAACCACAAACCATTAAAACCCTAGGCCTTGATTGTAATGGTAGTTATAAGGTTCAGGAACACTATCACTATCACGTCAATGACACAAAATGCAAAGGGCCTTTCACTAAAGCAATAAGCAAAACAAATAAGTTAAAATAACCTCGGGATGTTATCCACAGAATCTCCTTGTAGAGCCTCATGCAAAGCAGCAGTCAGATCTTTAAAACCTTCTAGCTCAAGCAACTCTGGTGAAAATTCAGAGCTAGTTGCTGGGAACTGAAAAGGGTGATCATAACATTTGATCATTAGCCAATTTAAATTTCAACACACGGATCATGGAAAATATCATGTATCATTGCAGGCATACTTTGTTTCAACCAATTCCATATGTTTTCCTTTTTGGACTTCCCAACAGATTCTTTATGCTTCCTTTAGCAAGTTTTGAATGCCGAATTTATAATACTAACCTTGCCCATCCACCCTCTGCCCCACTTCCTTCACCACCACCACCAACAACAAAGCCTTAGTCTAGCTGGGGAGGGGTCGGGTCGCTAGTTGTGGGTTGGGTTGTCAGGTACTTGGAGGTGGTTGGCGGTAGGAGTAAACCCCAGATCCTTTACATAATGGCCGACACGTTGCATAAGAGCAGATATGTTAAGAAGTGTAAAGGCTACATGCCCAACATAGTACTGCATGCATATAAATCAAAATTTAGCATGTATCCCACACTAAGTTACTTTGACTCTTCTATTTAGAGTTGTACCTGTGTCCGATACAATACGGCATGGATATGGGTATGGAATCCGCACTCACACTTCTCAATCTGACACTTCCCTCGGAAGAGCTAAAAAAAGAGGCTTGGATGATAAAAATGGAGACAGAGTATTTTATGAAAGCATCTAGTATGATATTATATTGTTTTAAGCGTAAATATTTCGAGTTCTTAAGTGTATTATCACTTTGAGATGTGTCCCCACACCTGTATTCTTATTTTATCACAAGGTCCCCATGTCTAAAAAATTTAGTCGTGAAGAGTCCGACAATTGGATCCGCACCCGTGTCCAACACTCATGCCCGAGTCTGAGTAACATAGATCCCACATTTCCTTCATAGAGAGTGAAGGGAGGTCCAAAGTAAAAGCTTTGCCCACAAACTCGCACGAAAGCTGTTTCCGTAACGGCTGTATAATCAATAGTGTAGCTAATTGATTATTTTTCTTTCTTGCCAATTATAATGATTTCAAATTAAAATTCGAATATATAACTATCAGCTTTCTTCCTGGAAACTTTAACATAAAAAAAAAAAGGAAAAATTCTAACTGCTACCTTTTCTAAACTCAATTTTCAAAAATACTACCTTATCAAAATCGCTTTCAAAACTACCACTTTCACTCGCTTTAGAAATTAGAATCACTTCCAAAGTCACTTTTCTAGGCTGGTCTTCAAACACCCAACCGCCTAACCCCACAAAAAACATAAATTTCTTCCTATATCACCCCTACTCCAACCTTCTTCCATTTCCAAGACAGCCAACGACCCCCCCCCCCCCCCCTCCCCCCCACAATCAGCACTGAGCACCCACCCTAGCCCATACTCAAACCACCGGTGCTCTCTCACCAAACATGGTAACTCTTCCCCCACTTAGAAGTCAACCCTCCCCTGATAATTTATATCATGCTCCTGAGATCATGGTAAGATACAAGTGGGAGTAAAACTCATCAAATTGATCTACGATATTCATCAAAACGAACTTAATATTCTCCAAAGTTTATTAGCATATCGAACAAAATTAGTTTATAGATTCTCCTTTTCTTTTCATCAATTTTTGTAAGACAACAAAATTTATTTTTCACACTTTATTTTTCTTGTCATTAAATGTTTAGAATATAGCATAATTAGGAAAAAAAAGTTTGACTAACTCAGTTTGATGCATATGCCAACATATTTCACAGAAACTCATTTGATGGGTAGATTTCCTCTTCTTTACGGATATGGTTAAGGGGATTATAGACAGTACGACTATGACAGTTACCTTTAATGAATATGAGCTTAATTTTGTCCTAAATATGTTTACTTTTTTTAGTGAATATCACTAGTACTAGTACGGACTATTATACTCAGAGGAAGATATCATAAATTCGTAATCACCATCTCCCACCCCTGATAAATTTTCTTTTACCATTGAGATCCCCTGATGATTTTTTTAAGAGCGGGATTTGGAATTTCCGAGAGTGAGGGCAGTTTTTCTAGGGTGGGAGGTGAATTTTCGAGCATGGGATGAGGTTAAACAGGGAAGAGGGATTTTTTTTCGACAGTGGGGAAGGGAAGTGGCCAAGTGGGTGACGGTTGTGGCAGAGATGATAATCAGGTTGAGTTTGAGAAAGGATGAACTTTTATGGTGGGGGTGGTGATTCCGACAGTGGTGGTGAGACGGTGAAGTGGTTGAGTTAGGTTGGGGTGGTGGGTGCCTGGGTGGGGTGAGATAATGCAGGGTAAAGATGTGTTAAAAGAAGAACGACTTGGTCTAATCATTATTTTTCGCCAGAGATGGCTTTTGATAGTGTTTTTGAACAGGACTAATTATTATGGTACTTCCTCGGTTCCTCCATATTTTTGCTCTCTTATTTCATTGCTCTCTCTTTAAAAGAGAAGTGTTCAAATGACAATATAACCATTCCCCTCCCTTTACCACAATAACAATTCTCTTTCCTCCTGATTTCCCCAGCCACTCTCCAACCCTAACCCATGTTATTACCAGTCCACCAACGTACCTACCACCACTTATGCCAACTACAAGACAACCACCTTAGACCAAATACAAGATCACCACTTAGACCCACCACCCCCGAGGGGAGAGGACCATCGACAGAACACCCAAGGGGATGCCGGAGAAGAGGCAACAGGAAATTTGGTCACCACGCCCCACCGCCGCTAGGCCCATCATGAAAAGACTCAACCTCATGGTCCTCATCCGACACTCACCGAAAGTCACCGTTGTCAAGGCTAACCCCGAACCATCACTCGGCCATACTAAATAACCACCCGAGCCCGAGCCACGAGCATATCTAGCCGGTTATGGTGGAGGAGATCGAATAAGAAGGGTCAAAGCAACCAGCAGTGGGAAGAAAGGGAGAAAAATTCCTAGAAAGGAAAGTGGGAAGAAAATAGAACATAGTATTTTTATAAACTTTATTAAGAAGGAAGTAGTTTTGAGAAAGGAGTTTATAATAGGAGTTTTGTTTAAAATTCCCTTAAGGAAGGTTTCTTTAAGCGCATTTTCGCGATTTACGTATATTTTCTTCGACATTTACACATCTGTCCAATAGAAAGTCACGAAAACGCTGTAAATGAGACCTTAACCAATAAAAGACTTATCAAGGAAAATAGCATACCGGAAGTTTATGATCAATCTCATACAAGAGCAGTTCATCTATGAGTCGAAAAAGATACAAGGTATTGTCACGGCAAGGCTGTGATGCCAGAACATTTTCTTCATGAGACAGCTCTATCAGCTTTTGTAACAATTCCTCATATATGTCACGCAGTAAGTAGTGGTATGAAACACCAGCCTGCAAAGGTATGAGCTGATCAAACTCATGTCCAGTTATCATGACAACTTCAATCCAAAAGAAAGCAGGTAAATCATACTTCGTATGTTCCATTTGATTGTATACATTTCTCCTCCCAGATTTCAAAATGTGTACAATCAAATGGACTGGGGGAAGTATTATAAATTCAAATAGTTAAGAACTACTAAAAATCACCTTTTCAAAATGCATGAGTATGAAATTCACTGTCTCCTCCAAATGTTGCCAGCCGCCTTTAACACAAATAATATAATAACAAAGGACAACGCAAAACAACTTTCTGACATAATTTTGCTCGCTTTTATCAGTGTCACTTTGACTATCTGGGTCAAGCTTGTAACATTTCACCACATTCAGCTCCATTGCAGCTGTTAACCAGGCAGTCCACCCATATTCCTGAAACATGCAGCAGGATTAGCTGCATTCAAATCATAAGTTGCAGCAGAAAAAAAAACACAAGAAAAGTACCATGAGTGCCTCTATGTTTGATGGACTTGAATCAAGAAGGTCAAGGAGGTCCCCAATTATCTTAACTCGTGTAAAAGCATCCTTACTCTCAGACAAAAATTTGAAAATAAGAACCAATATCTGGGGGACAAAAAAGTGAGTACTAGTTCCTTTGGCCTTCTGGCGCTCAAGCTGGTTTTGCTTTTGGACCACCTACAACCATTTCCATTATAAAACTGAAGGGAAAAATGTGTGAAAGTCAGATGAAGCTAGAAAAATGGTCAGCAAGTACATCACCTGCTTGGGGCTCGCCCCACCAAGGAGAACATCAAACAGGGTTGCACATAAATGCTCTGTTAGAGGAAAGTTAAAAAGCCTTTCAGAAATGGCAGATAGCAATGGCTGCATTCTTGAGTTGGCTCTCCTACTGCTTTCTGAGAGAGATTTAGATCGTCCAACAGCGAGGTTGAAAAACTTAAGTCCTTTTTTTTCAGGTGGAACACCAACCAAAACCCTGCCTATGAACTGCAAGCTGAGCAACCTAACTGGTTCATATCCTCTGAAACCAGAGAAGTCAAATATAATGCCTTCCAAGTCAAATTCTTAGCTGAAACAGAACTAAGAAACTTGCGTCCGGATATCATACCTTCGCAACAGGTTGATGAAAACATGGCATCCACCAAGGCAGTTGACCTGTTCAGCAAACGATGCCAAAACTGATTTCTGAGATATAGCCCGTATAATCATGTGGAGAACATCTTCAACACAGGCCATGTCCTCGCTAAGTTCAAAAAAGGCAACAAGTGCTTTAATATCTGAATCTTCAATGTTTTGTCTGCAAAAACATTTAGATATTGAAACATTACTTCTACATTACGACGTAGCTGTGAGTTTATAGGGCAAGAAACCCCCCCCCCCCCCCCCCCCGTCACCAAGACACCCCAATAACCCTTATACAACTACACAAGACATTAAGTTAACCAAAAAAGAACTATCTTAAAAGCCGACAGTACCCATACGTGAAATCCTAATCTTACCTAAGACTCATTTCACCTAAGCTTAGCAAAAGTAGGCGAATTTTACGGATTTCTTCTTTATTAGGTCTCTCCCCAATGACTTGCTTTGTTAGAGGATGCAAGAGAGGCTTTCCTCCCAGAGAAGTTCGACATTTTGCATTATCCCAATAAAAAAGGCGTATCGTGTTTAGAACATGTGGTAGCCGGCATAAAATTTGTAGCAGTCTCGGATCATTGTCAAATTGCTGAATCAAAAACATGTATAACTCTCGCTGGACTTTGTAAACAGTATAGACCCACACAAGTGGATTGAGAAGTACAGCAGAAATAGCATCTTTCATGAGAAGCTCTGACAAACCTGACCACAAAACATATATAATGTAAGCATGTACGAAATGAATTGGACATTCTGAAGGTGATATAGGGTATGAAATCCATACCACAGTTAGTAACAACGTTGAATAGATGTTTGATAGCAGAAAGCGTTTCCAAATTAAGTTGCTCAGGCGGAACTGACTGCAGCAAAAACCCTAAGATTGAAAATCCAGAAATTTGAATCATTTGTTGTTGATTTGCCACATTTTCATCTAATACAGAAGCTATGAGCTCAATCACTTCAGCCGTTAGACGCTCCTTTGTTATAGGAATAACTAATGAGTGACTTTTATCAGTGTGCTCTTCAGTCCCATACCAATGAGACTGAGTAAAAAGAGGAAAGAATACACTTATCCCACCGACACAGTAGATGATCTGTTGCAGCAGACGACGGGAACATATCTGTGTACCAGTCAATATCGTAGCCTCAAAAGTAGTCTTCTCAACTGCATGCTCCATCATGGGAGCAATATTATATAATGTTCTCTTATTGCTTGCCTGTCATTGAACCAACATCATGTTAGCACTTAGAACAATAACCACAATAGGATTACCAAAATTCAGAAACAAAGCAAGAAAACCTGTGCATTTAGTCCTAAAATCATTTTGGGTGCTAAACCATCTTTGGCGTCAAAAATTCCACCAGGCAAAGGACTTTCAGATGACGGCACATCACCATGATCAAGAAAAGAGTACATATAGCTTGGACCCAGCGAATAAATGCCTTTCACTTGTTCGGGAGTAATTGCGTCATTCAGAACATAAACTGGACCTATTTGACCATGAAATGGTGAAATGTCTTTGATGGAGTAACACGTATTATCTTCTTCACCAAATGGTAGAAGACTCTTGGTGCCAACAGAGCAACATGTTAGAGGCTCAGTAACTTTCGGATATCTGGGAATTGGTGGGGAAATATACAAAAAAAAAAATAGTTACAGCAATGTTAAGAAAAGAATTATTACACAAACATAAAATGCCTAAAACAACAAAAAATGTAAAAGACCTGCATCTTTCAGAAGAAACTAAATTTCCATCCAGATAACACTTCAGTAAGCTTCCCCCTGAGAATGCTCTACCAATGCTGTGGGTTAAGCAAAGATTATGCCACTTCTTTCTAACAAGACTAACATCAAGTGAAACCCCATGTTGCTTCTGATTGATTGCCTGGAAAGGCCAACAAAAATAATAGTAAAATAAGTTCTTCATTTCTATTATTTAATCAAGGATTTATAAACAGGCACTTTCTAAAGTTCCTGAAGCTGACAAAAATGTTCGCGGGAGCTCCTCAGGGAACATGACAATCAATATGATCAAACAGCAACAGGAAGATCCCTCAGGATAAGTAGACCAACTACCTCATACATCAGCTTATCCTTGGCAATTAGAGAAAAGCATCCTCTTCCAGTCTCAGTGAGAAAAGAAAAGAGGCCCATGGCTCCACATCTAGGAAAATTTTCAACCCTGAGCCAGCATGAGAAAGTAAACCCCTTATGTTGAGGCCATAGAAGAGGTGTTTTGATATGAATTCCCTGCAATAATATGGTATTTAATGATCAGATAAATGGAACAAGAAAAGGAAATATACAAAACAGGACGAGCAGACAAAAAAAGGAAAAATGTACGAGTTAGGCTTCTAAGTATACATAATGAATACTCCCACACCATCCATTGAATTGTACACATATTCCACTTTGTGCAATTCCATTTGACAGTATACATTTCCTATTTCAAAGAGTTCATATTGTATATATAACAACACCCCCACCATCTTTTTTCCCCATACCTCATCATCCTCTCTCCCCACATCTTGGTAAGTTGAGGGCCTCACATTTCTGCATTTCCTAAAAGATTGTGCTAAAAACAAATGTATACAATTCAACTAATTGGAGAAAGTGTCCCAACTGAAACCACACTGCTGAACTTGAAAACTATAACATATGAAGCTTCAAATATATACATATAAACCAGTAACAGACACATCACATATAAAAGCACGAGAATGCCATATTACAAACCATCTCCATTAACCAAAACATCAAGCACTGTCATACAGTCAATCTTCAAAGAGACTAATGACTAGAGAACTATTTCTGGGCAGTGGACACTTCTACCATTAATATGAAAACGTAGTTCCACCATCCAGTCAGGCATCTAAGGAAATGTGTTCAAAAAGTAAAGAAAAACAAAAGCAGTCTAGAAACCCCCGAAGAAGGAAGAGGTGCAGGAGGAGAAGAACAAAAAATAAGTCTCTCAAAAAAATTGCCAGCCACCTAAGTACCTATAACCTTTAATCCATCAAAACTACCAAGACTATTGAAAAGAGCTCACCGAGTTATTCCCTATGAGGTCAAAGAAGGCAGTTGGTCCTTTTTCATTCAGCATTGCCAAAATGCAGTTCATAAGCAAAGAGCAGTACTGTTGTCGCTTCCCAACTTTTTCACTTCGTAGAAGAGTAAATATTTTGCGAATATCCCTTCCTGATATACTATGGCCACCAATGACTTGGATCAGCTGGGAAATTCTCATGATAACATCATCATTGTCTTCTTCAGCGAACCAATCAAGAAGAAAGTTGAGCATTCCTGCGCTCACACAGGAAGCGCGGTTCGATATAGAATCTCGTAGCAGCTGAAGAAAGATATTAAGTCCATCTTGTCGAAGACCATCACTGCTCTGCCCATTTGTAATAGCAACATTATCACAAGAAGAAAATTGTGCTTAGCACTTTTCAACTTCAGGCCAAGAATTCAATTCCAAGAAAAGATATAAAACCAACCTTCCGTAGAAGACTCAGATACAGATTAATCGCATCTTCATTCTGCAAAATTAGAAACCAGGAAACAGTTATATACAGAACTTATACTTTATGCAAAAATAACAAACATGAATTGTCAAAATTTCAGATAGTTTTAGAAAGGAGATATTGGGACTCCATGACATTAGATTTCTGATCAAATTGCAAACACCGTGGATACAAAAAAAAATTCTGAAAGTACTACTGCCTAGAATCCACACAAGGGAAATAAAACATGTGAGGAAAAAATGAAAAGACAAATACTTTGATGGAAGAAACCGTTTTCAAATCAAACTTCCCGTCCACGAGCATATTCAGCAGGGAGTTTAACAGGGATTCAGTGGCTTGTCCATGGCAATAGTCCAGTAATAAGCTTTGCAAAGTCTGATAACCCTTCCCCACAAGAGCTCTGAAAGAGGCCTATTGGAAGAGATCATATACAGATATTATATCAACATGTGGAATATCTTAAGTAAAATTCACAATAAACTTCAATAAAATCTTTTAATCTGATAATGCAGTTAGCTGGAAAAGTGAGCGAGGGAAAGCTAAGAATAAATAAAGCTTCCCTTGTCAATAAAAATATAAAAAATGAAGAATCTAAACGAAATGAGTGTGGTTAAAGTAAAGATAGAACTAGTCAATACCTCAGTAGCCTTTTCTCTGTTTCTGGTGTAACATAATTTTGAATCAAGCGTCATTATTATTAAAGATCTTCATTGCTTTTAACATATTTGTGATTTTAATATTTATATAGAACCTGCTTGAGAGCTAGATCAACTAATATTAAACAAAATGTAAACACTTTTAGTTTTGGGTTCGTTTTGGGTAGATACACCCAAGCTTAAGCATTAGAAGCTAAGTGGATAACACATACTTGGGATTATTCAGGAAAGATATAATTGGGTTTACTGGTATTACTTTTTAAAATAATTTAATAAAGGTGAAAATACATATTAATATGTTATCAGAACTTTCTTGAAACTGTATATCATATAGGAAGAGATAAAAGGCCACTGAGGTATGAAGATTTACTAACATATGCCTTTCTAGAGAGAAGTACATCCATCATAATGGAGAAAGAAATATGAGGCATACCATTTGGTTGAGCCGTTGGGTGGGGTGGGGTGGGGGTGGGGGAGAAGATCAACTTAATCCCCAAAAAACTAAGAGGAATCTGTACCTTTGATAGTTCATTATTGGTTAGCAGACTTGTCAATGTTTGAAGAACATTCAGGACCAGCTTCTCGCCGTTTACACAATAAGCAACTCCATTTAATAAGGAGACAACATGAATAAAGCATTCCCCTCTACGAAACAGATCCTGGTAATACTGTGACAAACAATTGAAAAATACATCAAAACCAGTGGAAATAACAGGCAGGTGACATCGAAGATTGCTGTAAAATTGGCCAGTAGAAAACAAAAGGTGTGCAGATCACAAAAAATTACCAATTGATCTATCTTCAACATCTCTCTCATGCCAGCCAAAAGCTCAATTGACACCTCTGCAAAATCATTTTCCTTTTCTTTCACGTGAGTAAATGTTTCTAGATACTTAGAGCAGAGATGCAGCTTTGCTTGTTGATCATCCTCCGAAGCAGGAGCAGCCTGCTCAAATAAAAGCATATAATTACCAAAATACAACCACTGGCTTCTTAAGAGACATAATTTCTCAAGCAAACAAGTAACTGGAAATAAGTAAAAGAGAAAGAATTACCTTCATCAGGTCAAGAATGTATCCAAGCATGATATTTCTCAGACCTTTTTCCCAGAACAAGTCGAACAAACAATCAATACAGTCAACATTGTGCAGCACCAAACAGTTTCCATTATCTGCTGCAGAAAAGTACGTTTTGAAGAGCTCCACAGATGCTTCCACGCTTTTACTGCAGGAGGGGGGAGTTGGCACGATAATAGACTCATGACGAATTTTAGGCAACACATTATCCATATTGCAGGCCTCATTAGTAGGGGCTTCATCACCAGACCCACATTCATGAGCTTGCATTGAAGCCACTTTGAGAACACGGTACATAGCATTGAGCTCCTTGAAGGATGCAAGAGTTTTCTCCCGAGTGTGTAGCAATATTTTTCTCAGACTTTTACAAATGGACACTGCAATTTTTGTACTGTAAGCAGATTGCTCAAGAACATCCAACAAAGCTGAACATTCCGGCTGCCATACAATGTGGAAACAAACTTCAGCATACCATGGGAAGCAAAGTTGAAAAACCACTAATGCATACCAAAAGCTCAGGAATTACAGAGACAGAAAATAGTAGTTGTCTAATCGATACAGGGAGGATATTCGGATATGACGATGGGCCAGTAAGAAAGGAGCCCAGGTAACATGTACCACAAAGTTAAGTGTTTGTCTACCACAATGTGCTGAATGGATGATTAGAGTGTGCAAGTTCGCACACAAGAGCGCAACAAAGGCCCTCAGATTAAAATGGGGGTTCATGTCGAATGACACAGACGGAGTAAGGAAAGCTATCCAGGAAAACAAGACTATGCTCTTTACACTGCTTTATCATCTTATTAATGAAAATCTAAGACCCCCCCCCCCCCCCCCCAACACACACACACAAAAGGAATGACTCTAATGGTTGTTATATGCTTTTAACGGCAGCATATTTCAATCAAACATAAACATCTCACACCACCACCAAGAATAGGGGAAAAATATCTAGTTAATCAAAATCAAAAATTACAGAACGAGCACCAGAAGGCCAGAAGTATTAATCTTAAACCTCTCTGTACGACAACCAAAACCATATGCAACGTTCCATTACATCTCAATCGGAATGCTGCTTTAAGCATACTGACCCCAAGTCCACAAACAACTACAGTAAATGTACAGCAAATTCAGTTGACTTAATAGTGGACTTGTGGTTTATGCCCTTAAAGATCAAATTTGTGCATACAGCCATACAGACATGATAAGACTCACCAAATTATGTGCAGTTTCAGAAGATGTTGCGGCAAACTCCGCTAATGAGATAAATTCCATCTGGAGATCTAATGCTTCACCAAACAGCTCTTTACTAAAGTTGCAACTGGATATACAAGATAAGCCACGACTCTCAGTGGTGAAGTGGTTAACTTCGAGATGATCTTCAAGAGTGACATTAAAATAGAAAAAGTTATCTGAGAAGACAAGTTCCCATACTCCTTCTCTGCGGAATACTTCAAGCAACATGGGCGAGGAACTGAGAACCTCCCTAAAGGCATGGACCACTTGATGCTGTAAGACCGCCACAAAAATTCTGCAGGAGAATAGGTAACAGAATGTCAACTTATGAATATAGAAAAGCCACCACTAGAATTCATTACTTGGGAAAACAATTAAAAAGACAACACTTCAAAACAGCAGCGACTGAAGAAAAAAAAGGAGCCATAATGCTGAAAACCCCATACCTTACATAAGTAGGTAACACATCTAGATTTGAGCAAGCCTTAATGCAAGGAAAGACAATTTGAAGAACTTTTAGAACCCATTTTATGGAAAGCTCAACATATAATGGAGAAATCGGCATGCTATATCGACCAATTGACCCTTCAATGTCGTCAGAACTGGTACCTCTTAGAGCGAAAATAAAAGAACAAAAACTCTCACTCAAAGTAACAACATAAAGACGCCAACACTTGATCATTTCTCCAGAATTCAACAGACTAGAAGACTCCTCATTCCACCCTTTGAAATCGGTATCAGTATCTGATCTTGAAGCAACGTTTATATTGTCCACAGACAGTTCCCCCCTCCATTGCTCCTGAAGCACAAAAACAGTAGCACAGAAGCTATTCGCAAACTTATGCACTCTTCCATTTTCGCACAAGAACTGCAAGTTAGTCAAGTTCCCATATCTGGGCATATGTTAAGGAAGCGACTGAGTTCAGACAAAGTAAAATGACACACACTCGATCACGTAAAAGCAATTGTCTAACAAAAGGAAAAGGCATAACTGAATGATTCAATATAATGCATAAGAGCAGGGGTAAAGGATACACTGCTTCCCTCAAAACCTCCAAAGAGAGAACATGAAGTTGGAATACAGCAAGTATAATATTTTCATTCCTGCAAAAAGCTTTCCCAATTGCGCATTAGAAGCATCCAATAACAACATTTTTGAAATGCTATGAACCAAGAGAGTGATCGAAATAATCCCGATGAACTGATGGACCTTTCTAGGACTGAGGGAGATAAAAAACACATGTATCTAAGAGTCTATTAAAAGGATTAAGGCTTATTATGATTTAACAAAACAGATAACTACTATATTCAATTAAAAAAATTGACATTGTTTTCTAAAAGACAGCTGTTTTTAAGATAAATTTATCATACAAACAAGCCTCGACAGATATGTTACTTCTAGGGTCATACCTCAATTATATCATGAATTAATTTATATACTTGAACATGTAAGGGAGTCTGAAAAACATGGGCTACATAAGTGAACAGCCTTTGTTTACAAAATGTGATGACGCTAATAAACCATGTTGATTTGCTCAATGAATTACACCCAAACAAAGTCGGTTGTTGGTCATCTAATTTTATTTTTTTTGTGTATACCATCCGGATTCGAGCTGGGTAAGACTACTAGAACGGTAAAGCTCTCCCTCATGAGTTTTAACACCACTGCATTCACGGGGCTTGAACCCAAGGCCTCTGATTAAGCTAGAACAACCCCTTACCAAATGATCTAAGTGCTCATAGGTAATTTTTTTTTGTGAGAAGTCATACTACCTACCATTCTTTGGAATAACCCCCCCCCCCCAACCACACACAAACATACACGCCATTTTCCCTTGCGCAAATATTAAGATGGGCAAGTGAGATAGACAAACGGTAAGAGTAAAAGAGGAATGACGATTAATAAGATGAGCCATAAGATATATTTCTTACATTATTAATAGCATATGATATTGACGCCATGTACAAAAAGACATCTTGGGGTGACGCCCATTTAAAACAGGAGAGCAAGCTGATTAGGCTCTCAAGTTATCCCGATCTTATCTCCAAAGAGAATAAAAGTTAAGTTCTAGTTATAATGGAGCACTTGGCCAATATGTAATTCTAAAGCCACAATTGTTCTGGATCTAGAAGAGTAGTTACTTTTCGCAAAAGTATCATAAATGCAACTGAAACTAGTTTAAATTTCTATTTAGTGCATTGATGGCGATTGGTGACAAATAACCAGCCCACTGTGATAAGGGGAGCCTGATCAGCTGATCTTTTCAGGATGCAATTCTTCCAGTTCAAGAGAACTAGAAGATTACCAAGATTCAAGGCCCAACTGTGGCCCTTTAAAACCCCATGACAGTTTGGGCGGTGGAGTCGGAGTCAAATTCCTGACAATGACCTTTGTGGCAACACGCCAACACCCGTCAGTTACTATGTGAACCTGATCATATGGACTTTCCTCAACGTCAATGTAACTAGCATCATCTTCGGTATTCCCAAGAATCCCAACCATACACAATTAAATCCTATTTTACTATTTTGTGTCGAATCAAGCCATTAAGGATTGAAAGGCCTGCAGTACAAGTGGCCAGTCGATGCTAAAACTAACTTGACTTAAATATCCTGTAGATTAGGATGCAAGCTATTGAGGATTCAATAGAGAGCTACTCATATCAGTCATAATTAACCATTGAAGGGAATGTGAAAACTCCTATATTATTCACACTTTACACAATACGCTAAGAGGCATAAACAAAATTGAAAATTCAAATATTAAGTACTTCGCTTGAAGCATTTACCAACTAGGCAAATTGATACGACAGCTGCTATAAATAATAAATAAGAGCTTATATGTACTTTGATGAGAACAAATGTACCTCTGTCTCATGCAAAAACTAGATGTTTGTGACATAGATACATTATTTGATGGAAGTCCAAGCCCATCCAATAAAACTTCGAGTCCTCCAATACTTCTAAAGTGATTTTGAGCCCGAGAATTTTCAGTTAAGGCTGAATGGAGGGCCCTCAAGGTTAAATACTGAAGCGCTAAATTTGTCCTCAGCTCTTTCATGCTCAATCTTCTCATGACACGAAGAAGTTCTGAAACAAATCAATATCATTTTTAGCAAAGAACGCAATGCCAGAAAGTAATGCTCCAGGTGATACTAAAGTATGGATTGTGAGATGAAAGGAAACCACAACTCACTGAAAAGGAAAATTAAACAAAGAAACATCAAATATGAAAAGATTAGCAGACCACAACCTAATGAATCCATACGCATAAGGATGACTACCAGCAGCATCCGGAAATTAAACTCTAGAAAGGTTAACCCATGCAGGAAAGAGCAGTAGCGAAGTAGCCAAAGGTTGAGCAACTAGGGGATGGCATTAAGATAGTACAGTCAGAGCAATAGGAGGTACAACTTGAGACTCAAGGAGGCACTCATGTTTAGGTAGTGGCTAATCGCAAAGTCCGCAACGACAACGGTGTGGGGAGTGAACCATATAGTTTCTGATCTGTCTAGTGGGCAATCAGTCAGAGCACCACTATGTCAATATTTCCACACTTACATTTGATAGAATGTTTCAATTTCCTGTGGAGCCAAAGATTCGCTATTTTTTGCTTTTTGAGTACAACGTAATAAAGCAAAATCGCTCATGAAACTATATGCCTTCTGATATTGTGTAAACATTGGTCAAAGCAAAACATTCATTATACCGAAACAGCTTCTCTTTATTTTTGTAACATAGGAGTAAGGTTATGTATATATAACCCAGCTTACCCCATCAATGACGGAGCCTTTGAGAGGAAGGGTTCATGTTGTATGGTCAATATACCATTATGCACAACAGCTTCTCAAGTAATGAGCAAATCCTATCGCGCTCTTCTCATGGTGGAGCCGAGGAAAGTGATGAAAACCGCACCTTGACCAGTGCATGCAAAGTGGGAGTTCATGTTCATGAATCCCCCTTAATTCTCAAAATGTACAGTTTATATGTTCATACCGTGAAGTATTTCAACAGTCTACTATAATGATGAATATGGACTACATTTACATATGAGTAAAGGAAAGAATATGCCTACCTTACCTACTAACCAATTCAGGCCACCCGCTTCCATGACTGATATAATAGCTGTCTGTTTCCAAGGGTGCCGTTTTACATGATGAACCTTAAAAATATTGAATGGCTCTCTAGATGGTATGCCACCACTTGCCAGAGAAACTGTGTGCGTGTCATAAAAATGAGCCATCTCATGAGCATTTGAACTCAAATCAATGAAGCTGCAAATAATTGACACTGCATGCACAAGTAACTTCTGTAGCAGCTCAAATGTATCCACAGATAGATCGGACAAACCATCATCTCCAGAAATTGCTCCAGCAATTGCCTTCAATTGGACAACAGCCGCTGAAATAGTTCCACAACAAAATTTTAGAGAAATAAATTTAACGGGAAAAACTGGCACAAAAAATGGATGGAATTGGGTTTTTATGCGAATTTGTAGAATGCAGAATAGCTTATGTGAAATATAAATTTATTATTATTAAACTATGAGTAGTACAGATGGCTAATCTAAATTATAAATACCAACCACATAACCGAACTCTATAACATTCTAAGAAAATACATGTTTTATATTTAAGTTATACACTATATTTCGGAAAGTATTTCAGTCCACGGTCCGGTCCTAGTCCAAACCAAATGGACCGTAAACCGGATCAGAGAGATAATATAAACAGGTGGACCATGGATGGACCAGATGTCGTACGGTCTGGTTTGGTCCGGGCCTAATTGTGCGGTCGAGTCTGGTCTATTGAATGAACAACATTAAGAGCAAAAGAAGACGACATTATACAAAGGCAAACATGAAGAATACACATATATCAAAAAAAGTATCCACGCAGAGTAACATCAATACCAGCAGCAAGAACAACATTACCCAGTGCTTCAAGGGCTCCCGCAAATTGCAAGGTAAGGGGGTCGGATGTACAGAACGAGGTTATTTCTAGATGACCCATAATGAATATTGCGTCTAAAATTGCTTCGATTGATCGCTATTTCACATTTTATGAAAAAAAACACCAAGTTTAGTACCATTTTTTTTATTAATTCCATCATAATTGAGAATCAAAGAATAGCGAATCTTTAGCTCCGTCAAAAATATAAATAAAAGTACATACTATATCAAAAAAAAGGTCCGGAGAGAGTCCAGAGCATGATAAAAATTTAAAAGATCTTTCACACACAGCTGTTTAATAAAAAACAAACAAACAAACGCTGCTATACACACCTTTTTAGTACAATTCATTATACCTTTTATTAGTGCTATGAGTTTTTGTACCACGCCATAGTAGCCTAAAACTCTGCAGTTATGCAATGAACGTACTACAATCAACAATGCCTCTAAGACAGGCAAGCCTACTGAAGAAACCCTCAAGCTTGTGGAAACTGTAACTGGATATGATGACTTTACACCTCTGGAGTCCACTGCAGTAAAAGTAAATAGTCAGATTTCCAGGGCCCTAAGACCAAATATCACAAATTTAGCAAAGTCAGGAGACATTCTTCTCAGAAGAGAAACAGAGCAAGAAACAATTGTGAAACAAACAACACAAAGCTCAACCTACTAAAATGTAAAGCGCATGTCTCTTATACAAGCTTGAAACAGTGAGGATAGAAAGATCCCCACTCAACCTTGAACTAACAATATTTTGTTTTAATCAAGAGAATATCTTCAGTTTAACAATTTTCTACAGCCAAAGGAACTTAGGAAAATTAGGCTACAAGTGTAGAGGAGACAGTTGCAGTGGGGCTTCGTTATAGAGAGAATGGTTGTCTTTATGCATTTGCTCTTGTCTCTTAATTGCCTGAGTTGGGTTCGTCCTCCTCAATCTAGACATGTTCTACCTATCAACTTAGAAGAGAAAGATGTAAAAACGTAGAATTGTTTAGGATTGGAAGATGATTTCAGCGGCAATTTGCTGGTGCACTTAGATGGAAAGGAATAATCTTTTTTTTATTATATTGCTTCATGTATTAAGAGTGCAAATTTTACCTTTTGAAGTTGTTGTATAGACATCAATGGCGGAGCCAGAAATTAAGAGCATGGGACCATTCTAATTTCGAGTTAGTCATTTTAAATTTTTAATATAATATGAGACGAACTGAACTACATACTAGAAACTAATATTAGATCAATTCTTCAAGCCACTGCACAAATATATACGGAAAGCATCCCGTGGACATTCTCCAACCACATTGACTGTGGCTAGGGATTTTAGTTTCTGCATCCGACTTGCTCCCCAATAGATAACCCAAGCCAAAAAATAAATGGTGAAAGAAAAAGAGCTCCCGTCGTTAACATCAGAAAGTGACACTAGGCGAGAACTGGCTAACAGCATTAGAAAGAGAGGGTAAAAAGGATACATAATGACAATAAAAGCAAACAAACAACTTGGGGTCTCCTATAGAAGCTTAAAATTCCGTTGTCTAAAATTTTCCTCGTATGAGTTCAGATCATACAGACTATCTGTTTTAGCGTGCACAATATTTTCTCCAGGTACTCTCTCCATTGTTTTCATAAAGGAACAATCAAAAATAATATTCTATCACAAGGCATATTATTATAACTTCTATTGGCTACTGCTATAGTGCTATACACTTTTGAGCCAAAGGAGTTTAACTTGACCCTTCGGCTACACTTTTAAGTGAAAAAAGCAAATAACAGAAACATCTCCTGGGATACCAAATAAGTAAACCTTGAATGCTGAACTGCTGATTCGATGATGATGATGATGATGATGGTAAATGTCATCAGACGGTTAATCCACCAAACCAAGTGTCAATCACTTCAATGGGGTAATTCATTGAAGCTAAAAATTGCTTCATTTTGAACATTACTGGACAATTTACTGCAGAGCTTAGTGAAAGATGCCAACTTACCTTCAGTGACGACAGAGGTCAACTGTGTTATCTCATCAAGTAGGGCCACTAAAAGTTCAGTTGGATGTCCAGCAAAACAACCCACAACTAAATTGCCCGACTGGGAAATAATTTGCTCGTGTGAGATAGTGGACGACGTAGTGTCTGTCCATTCTCCAGATATTATAGGCTCCCACTTGCTGTGCACATCTACAAACTGTTTGAGAAAAACTTGAAACAATCTTTGCTTTTCCACCTAGTTGAAGCAAAACAAATTAGCATACTCAATGAAAGGAGAAACAGGTTAGAGGTTATCATTTATTTTCTCATAGATTAGCTTCAAAAAATGTTACTTCCTACATCCCAATTTTATTGTTCATATTTCCTTTTTGGTCCATCCAAAAATAATTGGCTCCTTTCTATATCAACAATAACAACATTAACCAGTGCCTCAATAGCTCCCGCGAATTGCAGGGTAAGGGAGGTCGGATGTAAGTCACCTTACCCTTGTGTTAGCAACACAAAGAGACTGTTTCAGAATGACCCAAGACCCAAGTTGAGAATTGCGTCCACTGCTTCAAGAACCGCATAAAAGGATGGGTACTTCACAATAGGGAGAAACACAGTAACTTAGTGAGCCATTTTGCTTTAGTCTATTATAATGCATAACCAAAGAGTAATGAGTCTTTGCCTCCTTTCAAAATCGAGTAAAATAAAGAAGTGAACTTTTATTATCCCTAGGTAAATAACATAATGGAAAGGGTAATATGGCATCTCTACATGTAAAATCTTTTAAGTCAAGGGGTAACGATGATATTTCATCACTAACTACTTTTATATGTCATCTCTAGTCAAATGAGGACAATATAAATGGGATGGAGGGAGTAAAATTAGGTCCCGGTTCTTGAGGCTTAGGTAATTACACTTGGGTCCATAATTTCACTTTGAGTACATGAGGCTTGGGTAGGTCCTCTTCAACTACCAAAGGTTTTAACATAATTCACTATGGGTACCCCTGATCAAATTCATTTCTTTATATTAGTCACGATAGATATTTGTTTATTTACCTAAATAATTTGTTTGGATGCCTTTTTTTTTTGCTGCCAAAGATTATTATTTACTGTTTTTGTTTTTGAACTCTCCCTCTATTTGTCTATAAAGTTATCCATTTCAAAGTATAAATTAGCTAAGCCACAAACGAAATAAGCTCAAAAATACACAAAATAAGTGACTTAAATTGGAGTTTTGAAGCAATTTTTGATAAAAGTGCATCTTAAGGAAGTAATTTTGGCAAAAAAAAAATTAAAGGGAGTAAGTTTAGAAAAGGAATCTTAAAAGGGAGTAATTTCTAATTTACTCTATTATTTAGTACTATGTCGGATGTCATCCAAAATGAGATAAAATAATACTCCCTCTCATCCACCTTAAAGTTAACATTGACTTTATCACACTTGTCGATGCGCGTTTTGCAACGTGAATATCTTTAGTTACACATTATTAAAAATTATAAAAGTTTGATATTCTTCTATCATTCATGACGATGAATCAAGCAAGATCCCACATAACTATATTTTCTCTTATATATTACAAATAGTACCAAAGATTCTCTATATTCATGAATAGTGCCAAAAAGTCAATGTTACCTTTGGAGTAGATGAGAGGGAGTATTATTTTGAAATATAATAATTGATCAACATAAAAGTATATTAAGGAAATATCTTTTGACAAGAAAAAAAGGATTAGTTTTAAAAATATATGTTAAATATTGGTACTAACATCAGAAAAATGAAATATTACTACATTATATAAATGTTTATGTTGTATTAAATTTACAAATATCATGAGTTTAACTAGAGGTGCCCTAATTGTTCTTATGTTCAAATCTTAGGCGCCTTACGTAAAACTAGTTAAAACCTTGGGCACTAAAAGTGAAACTACACAAGTGAGGTACCCAAGCTGGAATGATGCATAATGTTCACATACCTAAAATGGCCATTACTCAAACCAGGAATTTTGTCAAACCTAAGACATCTAAAATGAAAACCTATCGTTATAGTAAGAGAGATCAAGAAACAGGCTAAAAACACATTAGCCGAGTGAGATTTGAGCCCACCTTCCCCATGCATAATTTACAAACTTTATATGAATATTCATTATGTGGCAGTGGGAGATTGTGCCTTCGTTGAGGTGAAAGCAAATTACAATGTTAAGAGTGTGACTTTAGGATCCCTTTTTTTCATTTTTGTGAAACGCAAAAAAAAAAAAAAAAAGGTACTTCCTCCACATCTATTTGTTCCTCCCATATTCCATTTTAGTCCATATCTTTTTGTTCCTCGCATTTCACATATTTCCTGTTTAGGTAAGTTTTTAGATGGGATTAACACATTAACTCTTCCTAATCTATTGCTCTATTATACTGAATGTCCCAACCCAATCCAACCTACCACACTTCTCCAATTCAGCCAACCCATGGCGCCACCCACTTACCTCCATCCACTTGCCTCCATCATCTTCTCGACCACAGCCTCCCTTCAAGAGCGCGTCACCGGCAAACCACCGTACACCAACTACTGTCCTTTCTTTTTCCTTCCCAATCACCACCACTCCTTGCTCCTTTCTCTCTTCAAACAACCCCCTCTCCCTACCTTGTACCCACATAGGCCAAACCTTGCCAACTACCAAAGTACCTAACCACCGTCGTCAACCACCACCATCCTTCATTTGGCCACCATCTACCCCTTTGACCTCCTTACTACCGAAAACCCAAATTTTTCAACTGACCTTGAAACCTGAATCTACATGGAGGGACATGTGATTTTAAATAACTAGCACCACCAGTGTGTTTGCCGGTCTTAGACACGTTAAATTGTGGTTATCGTTGCTTTCAAAGTGATGTCGGTGCGATAACGGCTATGGTGGTTTGATTTTAGGTAATCAGAGTTAGCGAGGTGTGGTGCAACGACTACTTTTGGATAATCAGGCGAGTGTGGTGGTAGTGTTGTGGTAGTCTGATAGATATTAATACTTCGCAGGTATGAGTAGTGGTGGTCTAGTGGCGGTAATTGAATGGAAGCAGTGTGGCTTTGGACTAATTGTGTCGACTCATTAGCCATTAGCATATTTTATTGTTTGTTCTTAAAACCCATATATAAAGCATATAAGAGGAACAAATAGATATGGAGGGAGTAAAAATAAAACATCATTTGCATGACATTTGTTTTCCAATTATCAATATTGGAAATGAACGATCAATTCTATCATACTCGCATTTGATTTAAACTAATGTAGAGGCTTGATTGTTCTCCTAGGGTCAATATGAAAAGAAAACACGCCTGATTCACAGCACGTAAGAAACACTGAAATTGAGGCATCAAATATGACCATTGCTTGGTTCAAAATAAGGAGAGCAGTGATTTAAGTAAACAAACCTGATCGACAGCCTTTTGATGTTTCTCCCATAGGCTTTTTAGAATTGACTCGCTGCCAACCTCACTAAGATAGGAATTAGAAAGAAAACACGAAATAAGTGATAGCTTCAAAAGTTGCAGAGATGAGATAAGCATGCAGAGTAGTTACAGAAAACAGTATGCAAAGGATGAAATGCAAGTATGCAAGGACAACATTTATGCTAAGACAGGCTAACACGGTGGAGTTGTTAGATTCGCATATGGGCCTGGGTCGCGCCCGTCTAGGAGCAGAGAGTGTCGACTTTATAAATTCAAGGAGGTTCCATAGCTCCTTGGTATATAAAATAGTTCACTCTCTTGTATTTCTCGAATGTGCGATAGCCTTACATGTGACATCTTCACACTGAGAAACCCCAAAAAGTGGGGGATTATAGAGTGACAAGTAGTAGGAATTGTACATGTATGTATATAAAACCCCTTGATAACCAAAACCTAACAGCTATTAACAACGAATATACTACTCCGTATATTATTTGCGGAATTCAACATATAGAATACATGAGACGATCAGATTATTATTGGAATAAATATATAAAATGAATAAATAAAAAGGGAAAGAAAACCTGAAGGAAATATTGTGAGGAGGGAGAGTAAAGCGTTCAGGGAGAGAGGTGGGGGTGGTGTCGCCGCCAATGCCATGGTGACCGCTTGAGGACCGCCGTATCAGGTCCGCTACTCCCTTTACAATATTCATCTCTCTTTTTTGTTTTTATTGTATGATTTAAATCATGTTGAAAAATCAAATGAAAATCCCATATAAGGGTTTAGAGTAATTGAGCTACAAGAATACCGAGGGATCAGATTAATTATTATACGGAGTAGTTATTATTATAATTATTTAATTTTGGTTGATGAATGTAGTGGAAGATGAAGATGAAGATGAAATGAAAATGGGGAAGAAGTCGGACCAAATGTTGATGATGATCTGATTTCAGGAATGAACTTGAGATCTCGGGGTACAGATTCTCCAACTTCCAACCCCAAGGTTTGAGCTACTTGACTTTGTTGACTTTATCCACCTAAATGCGGATGCCCGCGGACCTACTCACCTCAAGGCTAAACACCTTCTTCATGGACTAGTACAAATATATATATGCATAAATAAAAGGGTTCCAAGGATTGAACTTACACATTAGTATATTTGTAATATTCGTGTCTTTCTGGGTTGTTGCTCTATCGGGTACTCGGCCAAGTACGGTGTGTATCGGTCGAGTATGTTTGTAACACCCGGAAATGTACCCTATTTTTCTAGTGAAAATATTTTACGGATACCTTTCAGCAAATTTAAGTTTTAATTTAGAATTTTATGTTCCGAGTCGAATTTAGAATTTCCAAGTTCGTATTTGGAATTTCCGCGAGATTCCATGAGAATCCCGTCTTAAGGCGAGTTTGACTTTTGTTGACTTTTTCCCATAAATATCTCATACTTTCTTAATCTATTTCATTCAACACAAACCAAAACCCTTACTTCTTCCTTAAGCAAATATCAAAAACCTTTGCCTCCAATTTTGATCCATCTTTGAATCACCGTATCTCCTTCGTTTCTTATTGGAATTCACGTAAGTTCATCTCATTCTTCCCCTCTTACCTTCCTCTATCCGTATTGGTAATAAAATTACCGTCTTTCTCGCTTTTTAAATTATCCGTCTTTCTCAAGTTGAATGATATTCATCTTTTATTATCTAATTGTATGTAGGTGGAGACTAGGAAGGTTTAGAAACCGTTTAAAGACGCGAAAAGGTAACGGTGAAGGGTTACTCGATATCATTTACGTGGTTTAATGTGTTTTCCATGTTAGAAATCGTATTTAGAATATGATTAGTAATCTTAGGAATCGTGTTGTTGATGATGGTTGTTGTTAGTTGATAATTGATATGAGAATTGATGAATTGTGATGATAGATGATATTTGTGTTATGCCTTAAGTGAAATTGTGGAGATTGTGTGACTCGTACCTGTCCGAATAGGACGCAGGCTGCGTCGTGGTGACGCAGGCTGCGTCACTCGCTGCCGACAGAAATTTTCCTACACTGACCCCTTTTCGTAAAATGATCTTATCTCCTTCGTTACTTGCTGGTTTTGGGCGTGTGACATCCTGTTGGAACCGTAAGAGGATAAGCTATCACCTCCATTTGTAGTTTCTGCATTTTCATGTCTAGAACTCTAGTTATGACCGTTTGAAGTGGACCCTTGTTTTCGTTGGTTTCCAAACAACGTTGTTTTGGAGAGGTATCTATGTGTTTTATTCATTATGCTTCATAAACTTGTTCTAATGCTTATGTATCATGTATTGACTCATGTTTATCATATTTAAACTTATATGATTCCATATTCTCATGTTTTGTGACGGTTTTTGGTATGTTCCCACTTTGAGTCGGTTTTTACAAATGTTACGGTTTGAGCACTATTTTGTCTTGTGCTTTGTACTCTCATTCCCTTGGCTACCTCCACGTTCGTAAGGCTGGAATGTCGGAACGGGGAGGTATCCTACTGCTTAAATGCATGTGTTAGTGGGCATACGACGACGTTGTTGGGAGTTGAACGCCATGCGTTGATCGACCCGGCCGTCAAATGTTGTGTACTTGCGAGGTGGTGTTATTTGCATGTAGCGTACCGCTTGTTATGAGGCTTGAGCTCTTTTCCGCCTCTTTCGTGAATTGATCTACCGAATTTGGGGTACTCGGCGTCTATTGATTGACCGAGTCTTTGATGCGAAACGCTTTATCGCATGTCGAATCGGAAAATGTGATTTCGAGAATCTGGCCAGGTTTAGATTAGGAGCCGTTTTATTATCGTTCCTACCAGGAGGAAATTAGTCTACATATACGAAATGTAGCATCGTGTATGAGTTCAGGGAAATGCTTTATCCCGTGGATGCCTTTTAATCATACTTGCAATGTACACGGTGCTAGTGCGTTTCATTTACCGTGAGAGATGTCGTCTTGTGTCGTCGTTCTTGAATGCGTGATTTCATGATATTATTCATGGTCATTGCATGATTGGGCACCGTCAATGTATGGGTTCGTGAATGGATGATAATATGTTGGATTCATTGTGATCGTCGCATGACTTGGCTTGGTTTGTTTGTCGAGTCTCAATTTTATCAAACTTATACCGCTAACGGTGAGATGCAAGCCCTAGTGAGCGTATTCGGTTGCCTAAGAGTGTCTTCCCCGAGTCTTTGAATAACATGATGGATTCGGATTTGTATTCCATATGCTCTTATCATTATCTATCGAATTGCCTATTTATTCTTATCGTATCTCACATGTATATTCATATATGCATGATTTTACTTTTGTGTTTCCTTCTATGTACGTTTAATGTGATATGGCTGGGAGAACCCGGAGTTACTCCCCACTGACTGTGGCGTTCATGTTTTTCATGAATGAACAGGTTGCTTGCATGGATGGCTTTTTGCTTGACATTTTGGGTACGGGTGTGAGCTAGCGGGCGTTGTCCCTGGATTAAAACACCTCTAGACGATTTTAGCTTGTATGCTAAACACTTTTACTTGTTAACTTTTTGGAGAGACCTCGTCTCTTGATGTAGTATAATTCGTACTTTAGTTTGTAATATATGACACTCCTCGTATTCTTTCCTTGCATGTATAAAAGTTTTTTAAAACTTCATATTTCCGCTATATAATTCACATGCTTGTTTGTTTTATATTTCCGCATTCGCGAGGGTTCTCACAATGTTGATACCCAATCACTTGAGAATATTCAAGTTGTGAAATAGCTTCACATTTGTTAGGCATAAGTTTAACATTAGGATCCATTGGAGTGTTACTGGAGAATATTTTTCATGGTTAAACTTCTCCACTTTCTCAGTGTAGAGAGATTGTATCAAAGAAAATTCATTGTTCTCACGCTTGATCTTTGTACCAATATGACATCCGCCTCGCTCCCTTATGTCTTTCATTAGCGAAGTTTGATGACAAATGACAACCTCAAAATTAGTTGTGTCTATTTGTGTTTCTTAGGACTTGTTTGGTTATTTTTGTAATTCATGAGACTTTAAAAATCACACGAATTACAATATGGTGCACTTGTTTAGTTGCCAAAATCATGGGAAGTGGAAATTCCTATGGAAATTAAGTTCCTCAATTATGTCGGAAGTCACTTACCTAACTCCCTAAGTGGCACTTCCCACATAAATTCCCACATGAACTTATTGCCCATATGTCAATCAAACATCATTTAGGTAATTGACATGAATTTTTTTTTTTTTTTTGGTAATAGGTAAGTATATCAATAATCAAATCAACCAATACAACTATAGTTCTTGTACATCCATCATGATAAAGCTAAAACAGCAAAATTACATAAGCAATCATACTGATATTTGAGATAACCAGTTAGCCTCCAGATTTGAGATGAAACTAGTATTCCTAGCCCAGAATCTATGAGTCACATCTTTGATAAGTTGTTGAACAATTGCTTTAGGATGTGGAACAGATTAATCAACCTGAGCCTTGTTTCTTGCATTCCAAATAAGCTATGTGATACCAACATGATAAGCACAAATGATCCTCCTTTGAAGTTGATTTCTACCCCTTCCTGTTGAATGACATTGCCACAGGTCTGAAGCAGGAAAACAGACCTGCAATTATTGTTGTAGAAGTCAAGCACATCTGCTACTGAAATGACAACGGTAAAAAAATATGGTTATGACTCTCATCATCATCAGCACATAAGTAGCAAACAGTATCATGTCCAAAACCCATCCTCGTCATTCGATTTTTGGTTAACAATCTTTGATGAAGCACAGCCCAGTAGATGAAAGACCACTTGGGAATATTCATTGAACTCCAGCACACAAATCCCATTGCACATTTGGCCTTACCCTTCTCAGCCAGTTATAACCATCAGAAACAATATACTCTTTATGAGTACCCAACCAGCAGTCATTAATGTAGGCTAGAGCAAAATTACTCAGCACGTGAGCAACTTTTTTCCAAGACCAGCTACAGTCAATGGGAGGACTGTAGTTAGTCCAGTGACAATCCTTCATGTGCATATGGTTGATCCAGCGCACCCACAGATGATCTTTCTTATTTGCAATCCATTAAAAATACTTGCCAAGTAATGCCTTGTTCCATTGCTGAAAAGCTTTGATACCGAGGCCCCCTTCACCTTTGGGACAACAACAAGTATCCCACTTAACATTAGGTGGTCTAATGTAAAAGTCAGTCCCACCCCACAGATAGTTTCTACAGATTAAGTCAATTTTGTTCAAGATATCTTATGCAAAGAAGATAGCACATAATTGATCAAAGCAAGCCTACCAGCATAAGACAAATGTTTGGCACCCCAGGATCTGATTCTTGCAGTAATTCTATCAGTCAGTTTAAGCCCATCATTTTTGGTGAGCTTCTTAGAAGAAATTGGCACACCCAGATATTTGAAAGGGAGAGTACCCTTTCTAAATCCAGAGACAAGTAATATCTCTTCTATAGTCTGTGCAGGCATCCCATTGAAATAGATATCTGACTTCTCTCTATTCAGGCATAACCCAGATGCCTTAGGGAAGGTAGTGAAAGCTCTCAACAACCACATAATAGAAGTAGAGTTACCCTTAGAAAATAATAGAAGATCATCAACAAAAAGCAAATGATTTGATCTGATATTGCCACATAGAGGGTGAAATTTAAAATCTTCTTGCTTACCAACAACATCCAAAATCCTGGAAAAATACTCCATGCAAATTGTAACGAGGAGGGGGGAAAGAGGATCTCCTTGCCTTAATCCTCTTTTACCAAGAAAGAACCCAAAGGAGTTTCCATTCAGAGAGAGGGAATAGGAAGTAGTTGTAACACATATCATTATTCTTTCAATAAAATTCTTAGGGAAATTTAGGGCAATGAGCATATGATGAAGAAAATCTCATTCAATGGTATCATAAGCCTTCCTCAAATCAATATTAATAAGACATCTAGGAGAGGGAGCATTTCCATTGTACAAACAAAAAATATCCTGACAAATCAAGATGTTCTCAACAATATTCCTCCCTTTAACAAAACCTCTTTGTGTAGGGCTCACAATATCAGGGAGAACATCTCCTAGCCTATTACAAAGAAGCTTGGCAATGCATTTGTATTAACAAGTTACAACATGCAATGGGTCTAAAATCAAGCACACTTGAGGGACCATCAATTTTAGGAATGAGAGTAATGATAATTGTATTAAGTTGCTTAAACAGACAACTAGAGATAAAGAAATTAAAGACAGCCTCACATACCTCAGTTCCAATGATTGGCCAGGAATCCTTAAAAAATTGGCTAGAATAGCCATCAGGTCCACGGGCTTTAGAAGAGGGAATAGAAAAAATACACTGTCTGATTTTCTCATGAGTCACAGGTCTCATCAGGATGGGCACATGGCTAGCATTAACCAAACTACCAGCTCTGGCAGTGGGATAATGGACAGGGGAGGTAGTCTTGCTAGTGCCAAGCAAGTCATTGTAGTATTCAAGAAATGCGGATTCAATCTTAGAAAGGTCATTATGCATAATACCATGAACAACTCTAATACTCATATTTTTGTTGTGAACTTGTCTTGCTTTGATATGCCTATGAAAGAAGGTCGTGTTTTCATCACCTTCTTTGAGCCATTCAACTTTGGCCTTTTGTCTGAGAAAAATGAGTTGAGCTTTATGTAGAGAGAAATAGTTGTGAGAAGCTTCCTTTTCAATTTGTCTGGTGGCCATGTCATGAGGATTAGCATGCATTTTAGTCTGAATGTCATCAAGCAGGATCTTGGCAACTTCAGCAGCCTTTTCAATGTCAAAGAATTAGTTCTTGTTAAGAGCCTTTAAAGGTTGCTTAAGATTCTTCAACTTTCTAAGAATTTGGAACATTTTCACCCCATGAATATTCCTGTTCCATTCAGTTTGAACAATGATAGGAAATTCAGTAGCATGTCCCCACATGTTAAAGTACATGAAATGAGGTCTTCTGACATAATTATCTCTCCTTCTATAACAGACAGAGGGATTGTGATCAAAGAGACCTCCATTCATAAAGAAAGCATACCCCTCAGGATACGTATCCAACCAATCATTATTAATAAGCAATCTAACAAGTCTATAAACACTCGAGTAAGAGGGTCATGCTTATTGTTCCAAGTATAAAAGGCACCCTGGGCTTTGATGTCAATCAATTCACAATAGTCCACATAGTTCCTGAAGTCCTCCAGTTCATTCCACAAAATTGTACTACATATTCTCTCATTAAAATGAAAAATGCTATCAAAATCACCTCCAACACACCAAGCACCAGAACATACATCCTTAATATCTATCAGTTGTTGCCATAAATGGACTCTATCGATATCAAAGTTTAACCCATAAACGACAGTAAACAAAAACTGGTCACCAGTACTTATTTCAGTAACATCCACAGTAATTTGTTGATCAAATGAATTGTAAAGGGAGACATTGAACATATGAGGCAACCATATAATCCAAAATCTTCCCCCTGGATGATGACTGTTATTATTAATATCACACCACCTTTTACCAAGATTATTAAGTACTTGTTGAAAATTAGGAATTTTAATCTTAGTTTCTACTAAACCATAAAAGCCTATATTATTCTGGTGCAAAACCACTTTATTTGTATTTGCTTATTAATATTATTCATGCCACGCACATTCCAACATCCCAGATTATCTGTGACACCCTCAAATTTGCGGAAAGATAAACAAGTAATTTAAATAAATAAAAGATGAGAATACGTTTCTAATAGGTTCACTTTAGTGAAAATCGGTAAATTTTAAAACCGGAACCTACTATTAAATATATTCATCATAACGAAGGTGTCTTAAAGAAAAAGGTTCATAACAAAAAGGAAATAATATTATACATAAGAAATATCTAAAACGGGAGACATATCTCCCGTATAAATACGGAAATAAAAGAGTGTATAATAATATACAATCTAAGAACCGAATATAGGTCCAAGGTAAATACTTCGCTCGCTAGCTAGTCAATGTACCCAAAGTATGCATCA
>JAIUZE010066751.1:0-29827 GCA_022085475.1 Heliosperma pusillum
TGAACGCATGAAATTGATCCCTTACGCATCAGCTGTTTGATCAATCATGTATGCTATGATGTGCACTCGTCCCGACGTTGCATATGCTTTGAGCATGACAAGTCGTTACCAAGCAAATCCAGGTGATAGTCACTGGATAGCCGTAAAGAACATCCTTAAGTACTTAAGAAGGACCAAGGATTCGTTCTTAGTGTTTGGAGGCGAGACTGAGTTCCGTGTAAAGGGTTACACAGATGCCAGTTTCCAAACAGATCGGGATGATATGAAATCCCAATCCGGCTACGTTTATATGATGAATGGAGGAGCTGTTTGCTGGAGAGTTTCAGCAAGCGTTACAAAACCGGATTCTACAACCGAAGCTGTACCTTGCAAAGCGTCTGAAGCTGCAAAGGAATCTGTGTGGATTCGGCAATTTTTGAAAGGACTAACAGTAGTCCCTACTGCCAAAATCCTATCACATTTATTGTGATAACAGTGGGGCTATTTTTCAAGCAAAAGAGCCCAAGTCTAGTAACAAGTCTAGACATGTACTTAGGAAATATCATGTAATTAGAGATTACGTGGACAGAAAGGAAATTTACATTTGTAAGGTTGGGACAGATGACAACATTGCTGATCCTTTAACCAAGCCTTTATCAAAGGCTAAACATGATGGTCATGTCGTCACAATGGGATTGAGACGTGTGCCAGAATTTCTTTAGATTATGTAATATGTAATAATTGAATGTTGTATTAATTATTTCATACTCCCTCCAAGTTTCCATCTTCTTCCCTTTTCTTTTGGGCACAAAAAATAAGGAAGCATTAAACAAATAATAAAAAGGTGGTAGTGGGAAAGATTAGAGGAGAGAGAAGAAGATTAAGATAATGTACTTTACATAATCAATAATTTACAAATGTTCTTAATTAATTTCCATTCAAATTTCCCTCCAATATTACATCAAAAATTACATTCAAATAAACATCTAAAATTTCTGCCAAAAATTCAGAAATTGGAGCCAAAACATTACAATGCTGAAATTCGTCCAACAAAAAAAAAAAAAAAAAAAAAAAAACTTCAGATTTGCCATTTCTGTCTATGTCCTTATCAGCCACCTTGAAAATTCCTGAACACTTGATAAAACAAATCAAGTCATGCCAAATTTTAACTTTTGGTGCCAAATTTTAACTTTTCAATTTTCACCAAAAATTTGGTGCCAACTTCAAATATTTACTGAATGTTGAACATTCAGTTTTATTCAAATTTTTACAGCCTTATAAATACCCAGTAGCATTTAATGTCTTCATTTAAAGCCTTATCAATATTTTACAGCCTTGTCAATTTTTTAGAGCCTTATCAATTAATTAATCACCATCAATTCCAACACACAAAAAACAATCACAATAAATGAAAACCAGAAACTTAAATAACCTAGAAAGGCAAAAGATTTTACAATTATTACTAGAAAGTTGTACTAATGGGAAACCAAGAAGGGGGATAATTTTAGAGTTGGCTATAAAGTTTGAGGTTGTGAGGAAAACAATCACAGATATATGGAATGCTGCAAAGAAGCAAAAAAATGAAGGTCTTACAATCAACATTGATAGCAAGATTAAAGGCAAAAAAGGTTGTAAAAAAATTGTCTTTGATGAGGTGAAGTTCAAAAATCTACCTCTTAAAGATCGGACAACGGAGCTTAGGGTTGCAAAAGCCATGGGGGTTAGTCAAAGTACAATCTCAATGTGGGTGCATACCAAAGTCATACGAAGTCACACAAATGCCTTAAAGCCAAGTTTGAAAGACAAAAACAAGCTTAACAGGTTACTTTTTTGCCTTCAAAATTTACACTTTGATGAAGTTTGCAAGACTATTACTTTCAATGATCAAAGCAATGTTATACACTTGGATGAAAAATGGTTTTATTTAAGTAAAAAAAGTCAAAGATACTACCTTGGTAAAACAAAAACAGATCCACATAGGTGTGTTCAGTCTAAGGCATTTATACCCAAACTTATATTTATTTGTGTTGTGGCGAGACCAATTTATTCACCCACAAAAGAAGTACTTTTTGATGGAAAGATAGGAATCTTTCCATTCACGGTAAAACAGCCAGCACAAAGAAACTCGAAAAATAGGGTGGCGGGTACTATAGAAACTAGGGCAGTAGAGTCAATTACAAGGGTAGTGACCAAGGAAATGCTTATAAATGTAATTGTACCAGCTATCAAAGCCAAATGGCCTTCTTTTGCAAGTAAAAACATTATCATTCAACAGGATAATGCAAGACCACACATTAGCAACAATGATGTCGATTTCAGAAATACAGCAACTGAAGGTGGATGGAACATTCAACTACAATACCAGCCACCTAATTCTCCAGATTTAAATGTCTTAGATTTGGGTTTTTTTAGGGCAATACAATCACTTCAAGCAGAAAAGAATGCTTATAAATTAGATGAGTTAGTTGATGCGGTGACTTATGCATATAACAATTTAGAAGTACTCAAACTTAACTATGTTTTCATAACTTTACAGGCTTGTATGATTAGCATTATGGAAAGAAGGGGGTCAAATGACTATAAGATTCCACATATGCATAAGTCAAAACAAGCAAAAGAAGGAACCCTTAAGGAATACTTAAGTGTTGAAGAGGGATTAGTGAAAAGTTGCATTAGACAAATCCAAAACATAGGTGATCCAGAAACAATTAACAGTTTGGTACAGTGTTTGGGTTTGGGTTAATCTATATGACAAATTACTATGGTACTGAACTAGGTAGAGGCAGTAGGTCCATATTTTGGTGTAGGAGTTAGGTACTAACATTTTTTGCAGGTTAACAACATGGTACAGAACTTCCGCAAAGCAAATTAACATTTTCTGCTACTTAATTTGCTTTGAAGAAGTTGTGTTTTGCTATCAAATACCAGTTCAGATGCAGCGAAGATGCAACAAGGGCAACACATGAACAACCAGCATCAATATCAAAGTAGATTATCATTTTGTTTTTTAGTTGGCATCAGATTTGTCAAGTTATGAAGTTGGCACCAATTTGTAATTTTTTGACATGAATCAACTTGGCAATCAATGTGAATTTCAAACAGCCATAACCTTAACCCTAGGTTTTTACATAGCCTCATCACATTAAAAATGTGGTGGCATTATGCAACACCCTAGGGTTAGAATGGCATTAGCCCTCAACAAAACGATCATTAGGCATATAAATGGACAGAATGGCTAAAATATCATCATCAGTTATAAAAAAAACGTTAAAAAGAAAATAATGTAAACCTCCATCAATCCTTAAGACACCGCTTAAAGGCAGGAAAATACTTAGAAAGCTTCTCAATAAAGAACTTATGATACTCAGGAGATTCATGACTATCAAGAAAAGCTTTTGTGCGCTTTTGAATCTCCATGATATCCTCTACAGTAGGAACGAGTAAAGTAGATGGCCAACCACATAACTCACCAAACTTCAGACATGGAGGAACAATGGGAACAACAAATTCTTGCGAATTAGGAACAAAAGTATCAACATACCCATCAGAATCGGGAACAATGGAGAAATAAAGAACACTCAAAGAATCAGGAACACTAAAAGACTCAATATCTTCCCCAGAAACCCAGATCTGCCTTTCTTCTTCTGAAAAATCATGATATCTCTCACAAATATCAACAAAAGTGACAGTTGACATGCCAAATAAACATGGAGTATCCTCATAATCCGGAAATAATGGACCCAAATCTGTCGATTTATTACCAGAAATCGACATTAGATGATGATAGAATAAAGTGTATGATTGATAGAAGAAGAAGGCAGAAGATAGAGGTTGAGGGGAAGGAGGCGGCGGAATCAGATGAGAAGATGAAGGGAGTAGGGTGAAGAGATTGAGGCAGATAGGGTGAAGAGATTTAGTGAGATTGAGGGAGATGAAGAAGAAGATATGTTTAGTGAGATGAAGATATTGAGAGGCGGAAGAGAGAGAGAGGGAGGGAGACGGAAGAATGAGAGTAGGGTTTGGCTGAGAGTAGGGTTTGATATTATATAGGGGTAGGGTTAAGGTTATAAATGGAGGGAAGGGTTAGTGGTAATGGGTTGGGTTATTGTTAATGGGTTGTGTTAGTGGGTAATGGGTAGTGTTAGTGGGTTACTAGATATGGAAAGAGGGAAGAACATATCAATAGGCCCAATATGGAAAGAGGGAAGATCATGAAAACTTGGAGGGAGTATATGATAATGGCATTTATTGTTCGAGTTTTATTTTAAACTCTTTTATTTAGTTTGACTAAATTTAATACTTTGTTTATCCGAATAGATTGTTGGACCCTATTCAAGTGAATAGGATGAACTTAGTATTTTGTCCCTAGTCACTCAAATGAGGTGACGTCTCGAAATGACTAGATTGTAAGTCGATCGATGGTTGGTTCAGCACCATGGGGTCATGGAGATGACTGGTCGTTTACATAGACAGACTGTATGACACTCTGTCGGACAGTGACATTGTAGAGACCCTTAAATCAATTATTTGATGCCTGGTCGTGGCAGGGTCTTCTATCTTATTCCTATAAGTCGATTCTTTTGACTGGCGACCGTCTATCTGAGTCGGTGCAGTTTCCGATTGGTTTTGGTTGATGTTCTAGGTCGTGCCGTAAAAGGAGGCGATGGACTTCTTCTGGATCATGGTGATCTGCATTATACAGAGTAGATGGATCAACAGGATTGTCCACCCACGTTGGGTAAAAAACATGTTTTAAAAAAGAATCTATGGTAGATCGATTTTCCGGTCAGACAGTTACTCTCCCTATCGAGAAAACCACTCTAGATATTGTCAATCGCAAGTGCGACCTGGAAGACACCTTGCATTGAGTGGGAGATGTGATAAAGAGACAAGAGAATCGGTGACGCACACTTGTGTCAGACAAGTGGGAGATTGTTGGAGTAGGTGTTCCTCCACAAAGTGCGCCACATAATAAATCTTATTAATGGAATATAATTGGGATATTTATTGACTATATATATGATTAGTCAGTTGATTAACGTAAATCAATAACGGTTGGCTGACTAGAGTTTGACGTTATTGTCGTTTGACGGCGGTGATCAACTGATCCCTTTCGGTCACACCTAAAGGATGAAATCCAAATAGTAACTAATTATTTGTATACGATACAGTTAATTAGTACATTACATATATTCGATATGTACGAGAGTTAATTGTTAGAAATTGAGTTAAGAACTCAAATTCGATTAAGCTTATTTTTCAATTATGCGATAATTGACTAATAAATTTATATCTTATTTTAATACGATTAAATAAGATTTAACTTAGTAATTAATCGTTAAATTACTAAATTAGTTGAGGTTTTGAGATAGAGGTAATTAGTTAATTATATTTACAAGGAGTTGTAAAATAAATTAACTAAGCATTGTGGGACCCATTATATATTGATATAATGGTAAAATATTACTTAAAATGTTAAGTACATATTATTTATTTAATTGAGTCATATAATTGTTATATGATCAAATTAACACTTAATTATACAAGATAATTAACCATATGATCAATAAGTATTTGTAAGACAAATATCAAAAATCAAAATGGACCAAACTAAGGCCATTGTGGCCGGTTGGCTAGTAGTTACATGGTGATGATTTTGTTCTTATTTTTACTCTTTAGTTACTTTATGAAAGTGACATAACAAGTAGTAAACAATCATCACTTGTTCTACAACACTCCACTCTAATGCATGTGATCAAATGAACAAAATAAGAGTCCTTATTTGGACAATATGGACCGGCCAAAAGGCCTATAAAATGAGCACTTGTGTTCATTTTATACTTACTTCATTTTGTGCTTTGTTTTCTTACTTCTCTCAAAACCTCATATTCTTACTAAAACTCTCAAACACTAATATTTACTAAGTATTACTAGTGTAGTAATATAGTCATAATATTAGTAGAATAATATCTATCTTATTATCTAGTTAATAATAAGGGTAGATTATTTGGGTTAATCTTGGTGCAACTTAGAGGAGATCTTCTACTTTGGGGATTATTTGTATTCATCCATATTATTAGCTCAAGAACAACAAGAAGGAGTTCTTGTTGTGCCCTTATTTTTCCCATATCAATGTGAGGAAATTTCTTCTCTTATATAAATGTCTTTATATTTGCATGCATGTTACATAGATCATTATAAACTAAATTAAAAAGTAATTTAGTAAATAATTAGAGGAGTCTAATTAAGGTCTATGGACTTTCAAATATTGTTTAGCATATCACATTATAATTTACCTAATCATATAATCCTAAAGATTGTCATTAGAATCATTATCAATATAATCACCATAATCACTTTAGCATTTATATTTCATAGCTTAACCTCATACATCTTTTTCTTATTAATATACTTAATCACATAATCACATAAATTAGATTAATTCTAATATTGTAAAATTATCATTGTGTAAATAAAATAAATAGAGTTGTAATATTTGAAATGATTCACGAGTTAAATGAATTAAAAGAAGAGTAGATACCAATTGAACCATCTAGTTGTTTCTTCCTTTGGTCATGCCAAATTCTATAACTATGTTTAGTGGCCATAAACAATTGTTTGTATTAGTCAATTTCTATCTTTATAACGAGAGTTGGGATGGGAATTAGGACTACCAATAGGGGTTTAGTGACTTAACCATGCTGAAAGGACGTTAGGACCCACTAAAAGGTCGGTACGAATCCGAAAAAAATATACCGCTACAAGGCCTAGACAATCATAGTAATTCTAATGTTGGTATCAATGAAACTTTTAATTAGTTTTACATGTATTTCTCTTTCACTATATCAACTTGATTAGTGAGTTTATCTTACCGTATCAGATAGTTTATTTTGTTATTATCTAGCTAGTTTTACTTTATCGTCTTTCTATTCTCGTTCTTAGATAGTTTACTTTATCGTCTTTCTATTCTCGTTCTTAGATAGTTTACTTTATTATTATTGTTTAGTTTATTAGTTCAGTTAGTTAGGCTTTCAATATTGTCATTTAAATACCGTCTTTAGTTAGAATTTAATTGTTGTTATTCGGATCAGAGGATTTCCCCGATCGGGTATGTGACAACCCGATCGGGTATGTCTTATGTTCTGAGTTTTTCATTTGCAATTTACATATTTGTCATTTACATATCGTCATTTACATACTTGTCATTCTATTTTATGTTAATAGCTTATGCAACCACCTCAAGTGACTTGAACTTAAATGAAAACCAATCCATAGCAATTCATAGTTAACACGTACTCCCTGAGGATCGACACCCTACTTCCCTAATTATATTCCTTATGTTGTTAGCCTAAGTGCGGGTAATTATTTTTGTATCGGGACCGCGACAGACCCGACCAATCATAATTGCTAAATTAAGGGTATAATTTCAAATGTAAAAGTATGAAACCTATAGCTGAAGTACGATGATGATCCCGAACTGAAGTGCGATGATGATCCCGAACTGAAGTGCGATGATGTTGCCTACACACCGAAAACAAAAACAGATCTCAAGTTAAGGCAATGTGAAATTAGTTGAATGAAAAGCAAAAATGAAGAAATTCCCAGCTATTTGAACACTATATTATCCACCAGTAAAAAACAATCATACAACAAAAGAAGGTTGATAAGGTAAGCCTAAAGGAAAGATACTGAAAGAAAACAAAACCATAAAATTCAACAGGACACCAACCTAATATATGAGCAAAAAACCCAGAAACCGATGCTCAAATTCAAAGTTCTGAACAAAAAAAACCCAGAAAATAAAGTAGAAAATAGTTAAAACCGAAAATAAGAATGACGATGTAACCTTAAAGTGTTGCCATCAGCATCATCAAGGGGTTGCCACCGTCGTCTACCCATCATTGGCAAGCTCTTCCTCCAACCTCAAACGCCTTCTTTTAATAAATCAGATAATGAAACACCGAATACATACATTAGCACTTACATTTTTATATTTATATAATTTTTTTAATTAAGTATGTTTATATCATTTTTGTACGTATATTTAGATCATTTTTTTAAACTAAAAATAAATGATTTAAATATAGTTAACAAGTACTTGCTCATTATCCATCTTTTATTTATCTTATCCTATTCAATGTAAGAGGTATTCTAATTTTTTTCTTTTTGGTACAAAAAGAGGTATTCTAATTAACGGGAAACGTTTAAATGAGACGGGGCAATATTGACAATCATTATTATACTCTCCATTTCAACGGTAACATTTTTATTTGTATTTGACACGTATTAGAATTTAGAAATAGTAATAGCATTTACTTGTTTTTTTTATTATTTATTTATGTCAACAAGAAATTAGACTTTTGCGTAACTTTAATTAAGGGAGCTACAGTTTTGTTTTTTTCTACAATTATAACCTCAATCTAGATTTTTTTTTTCAAGTTCCATAACATAATTATGTTGTTCACTCTTCTCCAATTAACACATTGACTTGGTAAGAGCATCTCCAATGGTTATATACAAGGACCTGCTTGCAATTTTGTATAATTTTCAAGCAGGTTGCTCACCATTGGAGACAGAAAAATACAACCTGGTTGAAAGCTACACCTGCTCTACCAAGCTACATGCTTGATTTCAATTAGCTTGCTTTTTATTGGTTGATTATGTACAGTGGGCCCATTCAAGCTACAAGAAGTATGTAGCTCACCATTGTTGGGGTATGTAGCTTAAAAGCAATGTTGCTAGAAATATATATGTGGCAAGTCAAGCTACAAAATAAAAATGGCTCACCATTAAAGATGCTCTAAGTGGCACGATATCATCCTGAACCCTTAGAGCATCTCCAATGGTTTAGCTTGAGAACTTGCTTGCAATTTTAGAAAATTGCAAGCTAGTAGCTCAACCATTGGAGTTGTACATGTAGATTAGCTTATCTCAAATAGACCCACAAAATTTTTGAACTACTAGCTCCATGGAGCTAGTTGCTTGAAAGGACCCACATGACAATATAACCAATTGGAAAATAGTTATATCATTAATAAAGTTTTAATTTTATGATGAAAATTTGGAAATTGAATAAATTAATAGAGAAATGTGTTAAGTGGGTCCAATCAAGTTAGTAATAAGTTGGTTAATCCACTGGAGTAATTTGTAGCTTAAACGTTTTTTATCTTAAAAAAATGATGTGGCAAAGGTAAGCTAGTAATAACTAGCTTACCATTGGAGATGCTCTTATAAATGTATGAGGTTTGTAAAACATTTGTAATTGAACAGTAGAGCAGTAAAATGCGTGCCTACCATGTGCTGAATAGCACTTCTTACTTTCGTCTCTTCTCGTGACATTCCTCCATCTCATCTCACAGTCTCAAACACACTGCCATCACTTTTTATACCACTCTCTTCCCTTCTCTTAAAACAAAAGGTGAGTTTATCTCATCAACATCAAAAAATTACAAAGACAACTGAATATAGTTCATATTTGTGTTTAGTTGATGGCACAAAAATTGGGTATCATCATCAACCATGTACTTATATGGTGTAGAAGGCTTGAGTAGGGTGGCAGTCGTTCCTGACTTCAGACGTGACCGACTGCTGCTATTTTATTGGTATTTATTAGGCCTAGAGAGTATTAATATTATTAATTACCTTGGTTATCCAAAGGGTGGTCATCAATTGTCTGGTGGTCCCAAAGTTGGGTACTCCAAAGGTCCATTGTGTAATTATAAGAACCATTTCATGAATCAATAACAATCAGGCTTTTCCCTCACACTCTTTAACATGGTATCAAGCCAATTCCTATTCCTTCCGCTCTAACCTTCTCATCTTCTCTAAAAAAAAACGAGCCACTTGGGTTTATTTGTTGGTTGCTAAGACCGAGGTTACGGATATGTTCATGAATTTCTTAACTATGGTCGAAACTCAATTCTCTAAGCCAGTTAAAACTATCCGTAGCGATAATGGTACTGAATTTAACTGTATGGCTGGTCATTTCCTTAAAAAAGGAATCACGTTTCAGACTTCTTGTGTTGGCACGCCTCAACAAAATGGGCGTGTCGAGCGCAAGCACCGTCATATTTTAAATGTGGCTAGAGCTCTTCTTTTCCAAGCCAACTTGCCCAAATCCTTTTGGGGCGAATGCATACTCACGTCAGCTTACCTCATAAATCGCACACCCTCCCCTTTGCTTGACAACAAAACCCCGTATGAATGTCTCTATGGTGTACCCCCGTCTTATGCAAATTTGCGTGTTTTTGGGTGTCTCTCATATGCTCATAATCAAAATACGAGGGGGGACAAGTTTGAGAAACGAGGTCGTAAGTGTCTTTTTGTGGGGTATCCTCAAAATAAAAAAGGTTGGAAGCTTTATGATCTTGAGGCGAAATCCTTCTTTGTGTCTCGTGATGTCACCTTTTACGAGTCCCAATTTCCTTTTGCTTCTTTAGCTTCTAATCCCGCTCCCCCTCTAACTTCCTCCGACGTCCCGGTCAATGGGTCAGATAATTGTGTACATGAGTCTGTTCTGGAGGAGGGGTCTCACCTTGATCATAGTGTAATGGGGGAGTCACCGTGTGCCACGGACACTGGCATATGTCACGAGGTTATACCTGAGAATGAGCCTACCCATACTGAGACGGAAACTGACGATACGATCTCCATTTCCCCGGAGGTCCTTGGTAGGGGCCATCGCCTTAAGTTTCCTAATTCTCGTCTTCAGGACTATGTTCTCGGCACCACACAAGGTCCATCCTTGTCACCTAGCTCACCACGCTCTCCATCGTCGCCCTCAGGTACTTCTTATTCCATAGCCAACTACGTCCATTGTCATAAATTTTCTGCAAAACATTGTAACTTTCTTGCAGCCGTCACTGCCGGGGTTGAACCACCCTCCTTCAAAGAAGCCCTTCGCGACGAGGGCTGGTGTTTGGCTATGAAAAATGAGATAGATGCTCTTGAACGTAATGATACGTGGGAACTTACTACCCTTCCTTCTGGTAAAAAGGCCCTTGGTTGCCAATGGGTCTATAAGATTAAGTACAAGTCTGATGGGACAGTTGAACGACTCAAGGCTCGCCTCGTTGTGTTCGGTAATCATCAGGTAGAAGGCCTGGACTATGGGGAAACCTTTGCCCCGGTTATTAAAATGGTTACTGTTCGCACTTTTTTGGCCGTTGCTGCAATTCAGAAATGGGAACTACACCAGATGGACGTTCATAATGCATTTCTACATGGTGATTTAGTTGAAGAGGTATACATGAGACTTCCACCTGGGTTCTCTAGGGGCAAGGAAGGGAAAGTGTGCCGGTTGAAGAAGTCATTATATGGGCTCCGACAAGCTCCCCGATGTTGGTTCGCAAAACTTGCCACGTCCCTTCGAGATTATGGTTTTCAGCAATCTTATTCAGACTATTCTCTTTTCTCTTACTCGCATGGCATGGTTCGTCTTTTTGTGCTTATTTATGTTGATGATCTTGTCATTGCGGGGAATGACGCTTCCGCGATTGCTTCGTTCAAATTATATTTGGGGAATTGCTTTCACATGAAAGACTTGGGGCCGCTTAAATATTTCCTTGGGCTTGAAGTGGCTCGCAGTGCTGAGGGTATTTTTCTCAATCAGCGAAAATATGCCCTTGATATCATTTCTGAAGCAGGTCTCCTTGGTGGAAAACCAGCTGTTACTCCTATCGAGCAAAATCATAAACTTGGGCTCGCAGATGGTGATTTTCTTGCCGATGTTACCTCTTACCGTCGTCTCGTTGGTCGGCTTGTTTATCTCGCTGTTACCCGACCCGACTTGTCTTATGCGGTTCATGTCTTATCTCAGTTCTTACATCAACCTCGCCACGAGCACATGTTAGCCGCCTTACGGGTTGTTCGTTACCTCAAGGGTAGCCCCGGGCAAGGCATTCTTTTTCGCTCTGATAGTGATCTTACTATCTCTGGCTGGTGTGATTCAGATTATGCTGGGTGCCCTGTGACTCGTCGCTCCGCCACTGGTTGGTTTATACACCTTGGTGCTTCTCCTATTTCATGGAAGACCAAAAAACAGCATACGGTCTCTCTTTCTTCCGCTGAAGCAGAATACCGCTCTATGGCAGCTCTTGTCTGTGAACTCAAATGGCTAAAAGGCCTTTTGGTAAGTTTGGATGTTGCGTTTCCCTTACCTATGAAGCTTTTTTGCGACAGTCAGTCCGCTCTGCACTTGGCTCGTAACCCGGTTTTTCATGAGCGTACAAAGCACATTGAGGTCGATTGTCACTTTGTTCGTGATGCCATCACCGAAGGTCTTATACATCCGGTTCATGTCTCGACACACGAGCAACTCGCGGATGTCTTTACTAAAGCTCTAGGTGTTACTCAGTTTTCTTATCTCCTACGCAAGCTGGGCATTCTTGATCTCCATGCTCCAGCTTGAGGGGGGGTATTAGGCCTAGAGAGTATTAATATTATTAATTACCTTGGTTATCCAAAGGGTGGTCATCAATTGTCTGGTGGTCCCAAAGTTGGGTACTCCAAAGGTCCATTGTGTAATTATAAGAACCATTTCATGAATCAATAACAATCAGGCTTTTCCCTCACACTCTTTAACAGTATTCCTCACTATGACAATTGAAGGTGCGTCGTATTCACAATTCTACCTACCCATAACCAATGTTTACTTTGTGCAATAATTTCAATAATTACTTTGTTCCATCTTACTGAATTATTACTCTGTCTTCTATAAATTTAGATGTCATCATTCTTAATTTTGGGTCGATGAGAGGAGAGGAGGGTATATCTTGTCTTGCTATTATAGATCGAGTTGGTTTGGCTCTTAACAACGAATACTCTCATCTTTAATGTACGTTTATCTTATTCATCTCGCGTTAATATGCTCATCACATCCTATTTTCGTCTTTTAATGGCAGACTTATATTGGATTGCAATGTTTGTATACGTCAAATATGTTTATTGGGCGTCTTCTTCTTTCTCTTAGTTTATCTCTTAAACTCTCCAATGTATTCCCAGCCTCACTTCCAAAGCACCATTCATCCATTCCAGTTCTTCATTTTTCATGTTTGCTTAAATAATACGTAAATCGTGCTCTTTGTGTAATTTGCTTTTTAGTCTGAGCTGGTTGTGACTGTTATAAAGCTTTGTTTATGTTTTACAAATCAATCATGGCTATCGCGCGATACCTTGATTGGAGATGATAACCCACAATTTTAGAATGTCGTTCATTTTTCTCTTTCCCATCTATTTGTCATTCAATACCAGAGTCTACTTCCACTCATTTTCTGATAAATTACAACTTATAAATTATATAAGTGTAAATATTATTAATGAATTACATTATGTTTGATTACAACAATATCCTATTTATAATAATACAATGGGTAGTTACACAAACTAGTATATCCCTTCACCAATGGACACATTGATTCACCAAGGGGCATAATATCCGTATTACACTCTAATACCGTAATATACTCTAACACCCCCCTCAAACTCATGGCAATTTGTTAAAAATTTCCATGAGTTTGGAAAGTAATTAATATATAAAAAAAATCATCACTTTTGCTTGATGCTTAGCAATAAATTGTTGTAGTCGGTACCATGTTAACCATTTTTCTTTTCGGTGAATCGAGGAACGCCATTCTTTTCGGACCTCATCACATTTTTTCAAGGGGACGCCATTCTTTTTGGACTTCGTCATATTTCCATGTTAACACCACTTTTCTTTTCGTTGAACCGAGGAACGCCATTCTTTTCGGACCTCGTCACATTTTCTTCAAGAGAACGCCATTCTTTTCGAACCCTTTAAATTTAAGTTGAACGGGAACGTCTTTCTTTTCGGACCCGTCACATTTTAATCAGGCGGGGAGCGCATTTCTTCTCGAACCCACTGATTTTACACTCACGAGATACATGTTTTTGTCGAACATCTCGTGTTACGACATTTCAAATTTACTCACGCTAGAGAATTTTCATAACAATGCACCATATTCTATCCTGAAGATCATGAATATGGTTCCATCACCATCTTGGTGCAAAATTGATCAATAATTACCAGGCCATTTGTCTTGCCAAATTAAAAGTGTGAAGTGCAGCGTCGTCATTTACGCCTTTTGTAATCTCCATTACAAATAAGTTGGCGACTTGGCAATAGTAAACAAATCTTGATCAATTCATGTTAGGACTCAGATGTCTTTCACGGAAGAAAACAAATCCAAAGTCTTCATGCAGAGGACTATCATAGCATAATTTGTTTTTGTTTTTCCACGTAGAATAGAACAAACCGAGCATTAATATTTGGTTTTGATGCAATTCATTATGTGTGCAGCGGAATAGATAGATTTTGGTCGAGCGAATCCCGCTCTGATACCATGATAAATTACAACTTATAAATTATATAAGTGTAAATATTATTAATGAATTGCATTATGTTTGATTACAACAATATCCTATTTATAATAATACAATGGGTAGTTAAACAAACTAGTATGTCCCTTCACCAATGGACACATTGATTCACCAAGGGGCATAATATCCGTATTACACTCTAATACCGTAATATACTCCAACATTTTCCCTCCTTCACCCTTCATCGCTCATTCCCCCATTTTCTTTTCTTCTTATTTTCCGGTCTGGTTCATCATCAATCATCAGTAACTGTAATCGCCTTCATCGGAACCTCGATCATCATTTAAGTTGTTGGTTCTTGTTCACTATTTTTCACCATTTCAAATCAAATTTCAACGAATACATAATTATCTTCTTGGCAATGATTTCAAGCAATTTTCGATCAAATTTGGGGATTATTAAAAGTTGATTGGTAAAGTGAACAGTCAGGGCTCTTGATGCGTTGATGGTAAATTCTCCTTCTTATATTCCACTGGTAGATTCTCACGCCTTTTTTTTTTCTTTCCCCTTTAATTATATGGTGTCGTAAGTGAACCCTTCCGGTATGAATCTAACTCTGATTGACGCTTTCTTGTTTACTCATCGTTTTTACAGTAATTTTCTTACATGATTATGCTAAGAGAATTATACCATATCAAATTATTCTGTCTTGTAATAAACTTATCTGTTTTTTTAGGGAAAACCCAAGAAAATGATGAAGATTAATGCCAAGAAGAACATAATGAAGGTAAATATTCCTTTCTTATCCTTTCTTTTCGGATGTGAGGGTGGGTGTGTTCTCTCCTTCGGCAGCTAACACATAGTATGACTCCTCTCCCATTCATTGGTGAACTCTCTTGCGAATCTGAACTTCAAGGATATATTTTACGTAAGTGATCATTGGTTTAAGTTCGATAGGATCTTTGTTTCGTTTGCACATTACTGCAAGCAACATCATAATTAGAGTAGGTAGGTAATTGTGTCTTCAGCTCCTTTTTTTGTGATTGGCAGAAAATATGAAGAAATATGTGCTCCACAAGTAGAGGACTTCTGCTACATCATAGCCAACATTTACTCAAAAGAAGAGGTATGTCTTTCACCTGCTTACATTATTTCTAATGTTCTTCTGAATGGTTTTGTGTTTGAAATCCACTACAATTTATTGATCATATATTCTTTTCTGGTTGTTAAATGAGCCACAAGTACGGTTTTTATTCATAATTTCTAAACTCCGGGTCAAAATTATCACCCACTCGTCATTACTAACTTTGCACTGGATGGTTACTTTTTCTATGAAAGGCGGCCATCGTTATTCACTGACTGTAGCTTTAATTTGTAGCAAAAGCGATTTTCAAAGCGCCTTCCGTGGATGTAATGAAGACTGAAACTGCTCATCCTAAACTTGATCTAGATTTCATTGAGTCGCAATAATTGCTCTAATTTTGGTTAATATAAATATATTATAAATATGGTATGTATATTGCTTTGAGTTTTGGTTTTGCTGGTTATGTGATCTTGGCTATTTATACTTATTGAACTGTGTTTGCACTTCGTCATATTTTCACGAACTTGGTAAAGCTTGTCAAGTAGTAACTTCCAAGTGATGATGAGAAATGTGAGTTGGAGTTCGATTAATATCAAGCTTTCAGTTTTCATCCTTGCTTTTCAATGTGACGAGGCGATCTTTTGGATAGCTCATCACTAAACTTTTGTGACGAGTTGATATATTTGACTTGATATCTCTTATAAAACTAAGGATATTATATTGCTAAATTCGTACATATGTGGACACTTCAGGGTAAAGGCTTTATGGTTGGAGTCAATATCAATCTTGTTACCGGGCTGCCTTATTGTTTCCTGGTAATTTCTTTATACTCATGCGCTCATTTCATATCTGATTGGTTGAAAGGGGAAGTTTGCCATTCTTTGTGGTATCAAAGTAGGTATGGTTTTAGCTAGGAATACGTTTCATAAAATATGACCTCATGTAGTATAATCTGTAAGAAAAAGGCAGGGATTTTTTCCTTCACCATATAGTGTTTGGGATCCAAAAGATATTATTGAGTGCTTCACTTCGACTAAAATATCTACCATTAGCCTACTGATAACCGAGGAAGAAATACTCCGTAACTACCATTGTATCATGTTTCGGTTTCATGAAAAACACCCATTTTAGAAAACGGTGTCTGGTATTATGGAGATGTTTTTGTTAACAGTCTTTTGATCGATCCAACTTCTAAACAGAATGGCGTTGTTGTAGTCAACCGCCTCATGTGGCTGTGAATCTGTGATATCTCCTTATGCTGCACAAGTTGTAGAGATCGGGATACGGGTAAGGGAAACTTATGAGTACTTGATTAATTTTGTGCTTAAAGTGAAAACAACTTAATAATTTCAAAATGATTGAGCTGGTATCATCATATTGACCAAGGTTAAGTCCCAATTGTACTGAAGGCTAAAGCCATCTATTTCACCTTATATTTTCAAAAAAACTAATCTTTTTTTTTAGACAATGTATGTGTTTGCAATATGGTTCCCAAAAATAATTAAAGGTATATATTCATGAATAAATTGAACATCTTTGTTATGTTTTTGGTTTTTCTCCAATTAGGCATCGCCTTAGGATACTGGGAAGTGAAAATGCCCTATTCAAAGCAAATCCCCTTTGGGAAGCTGGTGCAAGGAAGATAAGTACCTCCAAAAAACGGGATTGGCGATTTTGTATTTTCGAGGCTTAACCCATGAGAGAAGGGAATGTGGATGTATATCCTCTTGGCGTAGAAGGTTGATGCATGTCCGCTTACTAATACGTCGGGTACAAATGACCACATTGTTCCAGGCACCACAACATCTTGCTCTCAAATAAATTAGGTTAACTTTGACAGTAGTATTAGTTAGGGCATTTTTGAATTGCCTTTGGCTAAGGGTAGGACCATTCACATCTATCATTTTCATTTCATGTAATATCCCCACAAGAGGGCGAGATTCATTATGTATCTTTACGATAAGGTAATACTATGTTTTTAAGTTGCTATTTTTCTGTTTTTGGTGATCGGTTGTATTATTATATTGATAGGGGTTGTGGTAATCGATGGTGTGGATAGTGTTGTTGGCTATTGGACTGTTTTTTTTTATACAATGACTGTTCGTCCTAAACTGCAAGTGCTTGCTATTGTTAGCCTACAATACAAATTTGGCCTACATTAACAATTGCCTCACTAAATTTGGGGGAACAATTATCGCGGAAGGTATCTATTTGTTAGATGGTTTCCCTTGTTCGTACTTCTCGTAACTTTGTTGTTTTTTAAAGAAAAAAATTAATAGCAAGGGTGATGCAGTATTGAGTAATTATTGTCTCAAATTTGCGAAGTAGCACCTTATGCGATGTAGCACTCTCGATTTATAAACATCGTTTTTCCGACACATTAATTAAGAAAACCAATTTTTATATTACAGAACTTGAGCACGAATCTTATTTTAAGCTTCATACATAGTTGTATATACATTTATTTCCCTTCACCTGAAAGGTTAAAAATAATAACTTAAAATATGTGCTTGGAAATACAAGGCTTGGAGGAAATTATCTATAATTGTTCCCACATGATCAGATATGTGCTTGTCTGTTCCATAAAAACTTAAGGAGGTCGAGAGAGATAATAAGTGGAGGTAGGGAAAAGGAATTTGGAAGAATGTGAACAAGAAAATAAAAGGGAAATAAGAAGAAAAAATAGGGGAAATAATGGAGGAAAAGGAGGTAATCAGGTGTAGTACCATGGGAAAAAAATATGTGAAGAAAAAAGGGAAAGTTAGGGGGAGGGGAAGGAAATAAGGCGTAGTAGCACGAGGACTAATATGAGAAGAAGGAGGATGAGGATGAGGGGGAATGTGAGAGAAATCGGAGAAGTGGAGAAGGAGGAGACAAAAAAGAAGGGAGGGGAATGATGGAAAGTAGCAGGGGAATTAGAGGGAAAGGAAGAGAGGAAAGAGAGGGAAAAAGAGAAGATGCAAATGAAGTATGCATTTACAAGGAGACAAAAAATGAGGGTGGTCGATACAAATTGCTTTCCTAAGGCATTTACGAGGAAGCAAAAATATGCCATGTTAAGAGTACAAAAAATATAGTATTTGTTGTGTCAATGTGTCATGTAAGAAAGAGAAGATGCACATGATGGATGCTTGGGAGATGTGATAAAGAGGGAAAGAGGGAGAACGCGGCGACGTAGGGGAATTGGAGAAATGAGGAGCATGAGAGATGAAAGGGCATGGGAAAAGGGGAGACGGGGAGAGAAGCATGAATGATGAAGAATTAGGATAAGAAGGGAGTGAGTATAAGGGAGAAGGGAAAGAGAAGGAGGAGGAGGAGGATAATTGGAGGTAGTGAAGATCATGAGAAGAGGGAGCACACGACGACGAAAATGAAATGGAGGAGGATAAGATAAAGATGGGGTGATGGGGCAACGGAGCTAATGAGCGGTGGAGAAATGAAAATGAGGAAGGGAGATGGAGTACGATGAGACAAATGAGGGCAAGAAAGGAGAAGAGGAATGAGGAACAAGGAATGAGGAGGATGATGAGTGTAAAAAGAAGTTGAAAAGAGGCGACGCAAAGGGGAATCATAGAAAGGAATATGCGCCGAGTACGAGTAGAGTAGGATGAGGTAATTACAAAGAGGAAGGGGATAGAAAAAGAGGGGGCAAAGGAGAAGTTTTAAGAGGATCAGAATGAGGTAACTTTGAGCAGTAGTCGTGCTCTTAAAAAGTCGTACATTTCAAGTTCGATGAGTGGTAGTTTACGACATTCTTTTGAGAGAAATAAGTCCATTGTCTTAACGACATCTCAATATGTAAAGCGATAGCTATTTTCAAATAAAAAAATATCTTCTATATTCATAATCGAGTGTAATAGCAATGCGATCGCAATATTTATGTGACAAAGATGTTAAGCTTCAATTGTAAAATGCAAAATGGAAATAAAAACAAAATAGATATTGGAGGGGGAAGGCCATAGCTTCTCGTGGATAGTTGTACGCATGGTCATTTGATAAGAATGGCTTCCTTCGCTTGAAAGTGGCGAATGACAAATTTATCTGTTTTGGTAATTTAAGCGGTATTTCCAAGAGTCATTACGAACCTACCACTTCACTACTAATCCTTCACTGCATTATGGCTCTAGCTTATTTACACTATTATACGGAGTAGTATTTATAGACAATGTACAAACGAGTTACAAAGAAGGGTAATGTATCAAAAGACGTATTAAAAATTGGGATCTCGCGCGCGAAGCAACAACTAGTAATAATAAGTATTCATAATAAGAGTTACGTTTTTTCACGTACACAATTTAGTTTTTCACATGCCATTACATTTAACAAAACTATAACTATATTGGTTATACACCTGAAAAGTTGTCTTTGATCCAAATTAAGAAGCCAAAGTTTTATCATAATCATATCCATTTGCTTCTTCACGTGAAAACAACTGAAGGAGTGTTATACTTTGAGTTCAACTAAGACTATCCTTGCTTATTTTATTGAAACTCCTTAGTTTTCACGTGTAAATTGATAGATAAACAAATTAAGCCTACAAATCATTAAACGCCTCAAAAGTTATCTTGTTAGTTTACCTTTCACGTACGGGTGACAAGAATTGTTGTTGTCAATGGATAGTTTTTATTGAGACTCATTATTACTGTAATTATTATTACTGTAGTTAGTTGTACAAGGGGCTGATCGAAAAATAATGAATCACCTCAAGAATCCGTTGTGCAAATTTATTTATCGCTTTTTATTTATTTTATTATTGTGATTACTTGGATTTAATCGATAAATTCAAAATATAAATACCATACAAATACATATTCGATCAAAGTCAAAAAAGAGATCTTCGCTTTAAATTATATGGAGTAATGATTTTTGGTGAGTCGTGACAATGTTGAAAGGACAATTTCAATGTTGACAATTGATACTACATCGTAAAACTCCATTGACCTAAAAATAAACAAACAAGACACAAAATACGAAAAAAATGGCCAACAATAACACCACCACCGTTTTGGAATCAGGAAAGAAGGGGGTCTGGGAATCAGAAATCGGAGAATTTGGAATCAGGCTATATATGGTGGGGATCGGAAGTTTGTGAACTGGGTGGCAACAAAGAAGGACAGCTTATGGATCAACTGGGTTCATCAAATATACTTAAAGGATAAAGAGTGGATGAGCTATGTTCCTTCTAACCAGTCCAGCTGAACTTGGAGACAAATCTGCAAAACAAAGGAGAAACTAAAGGGAGGATACATCAATGGTCAGGCCCGTTCTAGCCTGACTACCCCCTAGCCCGTTCCCGGGTTAAATTTTGCTAGCCCAATTAGTCACACTCATATACGTGGATATTGTCCTAGAATAAAGTCATTGTGGGTCCAAGGGATCTAACACTGACTTAACCGAAATGACCAAATAATTAAGGCGAAAAGATAAGGATAAATCAAGACGAGTTAGAGTGATGGAGGTTTTGAAAGATTTTAGGGTGGAAGTCATATTAAAAGAGTACGTAGAAGGTAAACGTGAGGTTACAAGAACCCTACACATTGTGAAACGAGGGACACACCCACAAAATGTAGATGGGTCTCTTAGAATGATGGTGACACACTTCAGGAAAAGAGAAAATATACAAGCCCTTAGATGATAAGGTAGCATGATCTGGGAGTATACCCCTACCAAACAATGCACATGAAAAGAGAAATACGGTGATGGCTATGAGTATACGCTAACCATTTAAGGTTGGGCTAAGAAAAGAAGGCTAAGGTGATTTAGCTTTTGAAGGATCACATACCGAGAGCTGATATAAGAGTTAGAATGAATGATGAAGAAAAAGAGCACTAAGTCAGAAATGTTCCAAGAGCTATCGATAATAACAAAGGATATCAAACCTCAAACTTGTGGTTGAGGTGGAGAAGATAGGCTCAAATAGAAGATAGTAACATATGTGGGAATATACCTCACCAAGCAAGCCACAAGAAAAGAGAAATACATTGCTCGGTACGAGTAGACTATAACCATATAACGTTTGGACAAGAAAATAAAGAAGGGTAAGGTAAGGGTAAGAGCACTCTTAGAGTAAGAGAAGTCTAACGATAAACTTTTAGAGGAGTATCGAAAGCTGATATAACAGTCCAAATGGATTAAAAGGAAAATGAGTAACAAGAATATTTGATGATGAAAAAGAAAGCACTACTTTAGATACATAGATAAAAAGAGAGAAAAGGTGTATGTATTATATATAATGCAAAGTTAAGTGAATTAAATTACAACTAAATATAATTTTTTTTGGTTTTAATTATCAAATAAACCTCTCAAATTACTATTTAAAGGAAAAATGTGTCATCCAAGTGTTAATTAGTATAACTAATAAAATCACAACTTGAAACAATAATAACCGTTAAATCGAATTTTTTTGGTATCAAAATTGTCCTACAATACTCTTTACACAATAAAAGCTAAACCGTCCTAACACATTATATATTTAGCCAAGTACTTTATACTCTGAGCAGCGAACGAGCAACGTATTAGTATTATTTAGGTATAGATGGAGGAGCCTTAGCGATAAACATGACAAAAGTGACTCGGCTTGAAACAAATCCCGACCCAATTCTTTAGTACTCATAAGTATTATATAGATATAGATGGCGGAGCCTTAGCAATAAACATGACAAAAGTGACTCGGCTTGAACTAAATCTTGGCCCAATTCTTTTGGTAGTCATAACAATAATCCGATTTGACGTGATCAATTCAAAATGACCCATTTGACCCATTAGCAGGTTTATTTGACAGGAATAAGACATGAATTACATGCTAGTAGCACTAGAATCATATGCGTGATTCCATGAGTCATCGGATGCATGTAATTCCATACAAAGTAAAATGTAAATTAGCCACGCTATGTGATTAATTTCAAAAATAATATGCATTTCGCAATGAGATTCCCGTGTCGGTTGACTTAAATGATAAACGAAGAGTAGTTGTTAGAAAGGTCAAGACGGATAATAGCTGTTTTAGGCAAGATTTACTGTTATTATTGTTATATTTTAGGTGCGTAAGATTATAAGATTGAGTATTTTAATCTTATATATTTGCCTTAAAAAAGATTTATTGCTCGTGATAGTCATGGTCCACTACCATGTAACTTTGAAGTATTTAATTTCACTTCATCCGATCAATATTTATGATGTATTTGTATTAATATTTAGTTGCGATATTTTATAGGTACCTCTGTATTTTCGTATTTTCCAAGAAGTACATCTCCTTTTTTTTTGTAAAATCTTTGACCCCGTATGATTCTTGGCCGTCAAGATGGAACGCTACTGATTTTTTTTCCTTTCAAATTAACCGTCTTCTCGAGGTATTCGATTTGAAAAACAAAATTACAACTCTACAAGCGTGTTGCAAGAATTATGGTCGGTCAAACGTTTTTAACCAAATAAAATTTAACCGACTATATCTCATAGCTACGATTTTATAAAATAACGATTTTGTTTTTTCAAATTATTCGTCTTTACGATATGTTTAGTTAAAACAAAAAATTACGCTTTTTGATTTCGTAACTAAGAATTAAAGACAGTCAAAGAAAAAGAAAGGTACAATGTAGAAAATCTAGAAATATAAAAAAACTAGGAGATACCATATAGAATATCCCTATTTAATGTCACTATGAAATTTTGTGCAGAAAGCAGAGCGGTAGAGTGAATGTGAAAGGGACGGAGTACTATTTTATCATACAGAAAGTCTTACTTGCGATGGAACGATCTTTCGCAAGCTTGTGACGGGTTAAGCCCTCTTCACAAAGAAAAAGTGGGAGTGCAAGTGGGGGGATCCATTTGTCCTCCACTTACCTCCCCACACTTGCACTTTGTGTGAAGAGCTTGACCCATCGCAAGCTTGTGACGGATCGTCCCGTCACAAATGAGAACTTGTGTTTATCATGTACAATTTGCACTTGAGCCATGTGCAACCTAACATGAGTCATCTTATCGAGAGTAACATGGATTATTAGTTATTTAGTTTATTACTACACAATTTCTACTATAAGACAAATACAATTGGTTTTAAGATTAAAACCGATAAATACATACTAAATTATCCCATTTATTTCATAGAAAAATTCAAAGTTTTTTCTTTATAACTACCTTGGAGCACTATTGACTAGTCTTAAGTATAAGACGGATAATACCCGTCTTAAACAAGACTTACTGGTTACTATAGAGTGGCCAACTTGACATTAATTTGTATTTTATTTTGCTGTAAGATTCCCCCGTAAGAGAAGCTGGAGCTTCAATTTTCTTTTCGGTCTCAGATTAATTTAAAAAATGGTTCGGAGTCATATATGTTACAGATAGACATAGTTCGAAGGGCGGAGCTACTAAGTAGCATGAGGTGGTACTTAGAGTTGGCAGTTGGGCCAAATGCACGACGGGCGGCACGGGTCCGTCACGAATCCGGCCCAACACGGCACGAGCCCGAGCGAAAGTTCGGGCCGGCACGGGTCCGACACGACGGGTAGGGAGGCGGGCCACGGCGCGGCTAATAGAGAAATCCCCGTGCCAAGGCATGGCCTGGCACGGGCACGGGGTGGCACGGCCCGAGATAGGCACGACAGGCCTGACACGGCGGCACGGCCCAAGCACGGGGTCTCATCCGAATTTATAATTAACTAGATTTCATGCCCGTGCGATGCACGCAATGGCGTAGCTACTGCTGGGCCACATCGGGCCATGGCCTGTGCTCATTCTGAGATAATAAATATTAAACAGTCCCAATAATGAACAAGAAAACTAAGTATCTCAGTTGGTAACTGAGTCAATCATTCATCTTGGAGACCTGGGTTCGACTCCTAGTAGAACAATAAACTTTTGAAATTTTAAGATTATAATAAAATATATTCCGTAATTTTTTTTAAAATAATATTGATATATTGATTCAACTTATTGTATTTCAAACATATGTTACCAACCATGTCGGGACTCAAGTTATATTTGATCTATATTATGACTCGAAAAATGTTTCAAAGTACCTAAGAATTAAGCTTTCTAAGAAAATGTTTAAGAAACTCAAAAGATTTTGGGTTGATCACCGCACCTTATGCTAATTGTTCGATATAGGGCAATTCTACTATTTATAGTTATTAGTATATTCACCACACATACATTATTTTTCAATGTGAGATATATAACATACTAAGAATTACACAAAGTATATGCAACTAATATGATATTCTATACTGTAATGATAACATTTTTTTTTTACCACGAATCTAATTATATTATTTTCATAATTAATACAAAATTTTAAGAGCTCTCAAAAACAATACTCTCTTCGTCTTAATCATTTGTTTGCCTTTGACTAAAATACTCCTAAAAAAGAAGGCAAACAAATGACCGGGACGAAGGGAGTATTTGAGAAACTTAAATGACTTTGGGTTCATCTCTAACTTTCAAGGACGACTCTTATTTATAATCGCGTGATCATCCCAGCTTATGATATTTCTCCGATGTGGGACAAAATTTTCTATTTATACATAATATATTCACCACACTTGATTACTTTTCAATGTGAGACAAATAACATATTTGGTAGTTACCATTAAAATTATTATATACGATACTTTCTAAATTAATTTTGATGATGTAAATTTCATTAAGGTGGAAATAATAATACAAACTTTTAAGATCTCTGAAATATAATACTTGAGAGATTCAAAAGATTTTGACTGAATATCTAAGTTGAAAGATGACTCATTTTCACAATATTTTTTGTGAAATGAATGTACAAAATTTTATATAAAAATTATAAACACCACTTGAATATAATATAGGAAATGTATATTGAGATAAATAAAATATTTTTCACTTTATTTTTTAATGATATTTTCCTAAATTAATTTTGGATGATTTAACTTTCACTAATGTGGAAACAAATTTTTAAGAGTTTTCTAAGATAGTATTTAAGAGACTCAAAAGATTATGGGTTGATATCTAAATTCCAAGGATGAATCTTATTTATAATTATAGGATCACCCTAACTTATGATAATTTTCTGATGTGGGACTATATACTATTTATACGTAATATATTTACCACACTTGTATTATATTTCAATGTGGGACAAATAACTTATTAAGTAGTACACCATAAAAAATATTACTTATATATGATACTTTCCTAAATTTTCTAAATTAAGTTTGATGATGTAAATTTCACTATTGTGAAATTAATAATACAAAATTTTAAAGGTTCATTAAACCAATACTTAAGAGACTAAATGACTCCTATTTATAATCATACTTAGTATATATATAGTTTCCACAAATACATTATTTTTCATTGTGAGACTTATAACACATTAAGTAGTTTATCATCAAAATTATTATTTATGATAATTTTCTAAATTAATTTTTAATAATGTAAATTTAACTATTGTGACTATTATAATTCCATTTTGGTAAGAGTTATCCAAAACAATGATTAAGAGACTTAAAAAACTGTAGGTTTATACCTAAGTTCAAGGATGACTCATATTTATAATTATAGGATCACCCTATGTTATAATAATTTTTCAATGTGGGACAATTTACAATTTATAAGTAATATATTCACCACACATATATTATTCTTCAATGTGGGACTAATAACAAACTAAGTAGTACACCATCTTTTTTCATATACTCCCTCCAATCCAATCCAAACTATTCATCTTTCATTTTAGGACAATCCAATCCAAACTACCTATACCATAAATGAGTAAAATTAGGACAACTTTATCCTTATAACATACCTATATTTACAAAAATTGTCATTCTTTTAACATACCTCAGCTAATTTATGTACAACCTCTCTCATCCTTTTCCCATATTACCCTCACCAAAAGCAATTTTCTTAAACCTTTTGCAAAAGGGTGTGGGTAGTTTGGATTGGATTGGAGGGAGTAATATTTATTTCTTAATTGTTACTAAACTGTTATTTTAATATTAGAATAATAAAAAAATATTTTAAATGTCATTTATTAAATTTTTAAAGTCATTTATTAACATAACAATATAAAAAAAATAGTTTAAAAGCTCGTGCGATGATCATATTTATGATCACTCCACTTTATGATAATTTTTTAATGTGGGACAAATTTTGATATTTATACGTAGTATATATATATATATTCACGAGTCACGATACCTACATTGTTTTTTTCAATATGTGGAACAAATAACACATTAAATAGTTTACCATCAAAATTATTATTTATGATACTTTTCTAAATTAATTTTTAATGATGTAAATTTCACTATAGTGAAAATTATAATACAAATTTTAAGAGTTTTGTAAGACAATATGTAAAAGGCTCAAAATATTTTGGGTTGAAACTTTAGTTCCAAATATGATTCCTATTTGTAATCATAATATCACCCACCTTGTGATCGATAATTTTCTGATGTGAGACAATTCTACTATTTATAGTTGATATATTCACCACATCTACATTATTTTTCAATGTAGGACATATAATATACTAAAAATTACACCAAATATGTCCAAATAATACGAGTTTCTATACTTTGCAGGGTTTTTTCACCACGAATCTAATTATATTATCTTCATAAATGTTTTTACAATACTTAATATTTTTTAATAATACTGTAACACCCGTAAATGTACCCTATTTTTATAGTGAAAATATTTTACGGATACTTTTCAGCGAATTTAAGTTTTAATTTAGAATTTAATTTTCCGAGTCGAATTTAGAATTTCCGAGTTCGTATTTAGAATTTCCGCGAGTTTTAGAGTAAAGCCCGTCTTAAGCCGACTTTGACTTGTGTTGACTTTTTCCCTTACACATCCCATACTACTGTTGGAGTAGGTGTCCTCCACAATAGTGCGCCACATAATAAATCTTATTATGGAATATAATTGGGATAATTATTGACTACATATATGATTAGTCAGTTGATTAACGTAAATCAATAACGGTTGGCTAACTAGAGTTTGACGTTATTTTCGTTTGACGGCGGTGATCAACTGATCCCTTTCGGTCACACCTAAAGGATGAAATCCAAATAGTAACTAATTATTTGTATACGATACAGTTAATTAGTACATTACATATATTCGATATGTACGAGAGTTAATTGTTAGAAATTGAGTTAAGAACTCAAATTCGATTAAACTTATTTTTCAATTATGCGATAATTGACTAATAAATTTATATCTTATTTTAATACGATTAAATAAGATTTAACTTAGTAACTTAATCGTTAAATTACTAAATTAGTTGAGGTTTGAGATAGAGGTAATTAGTTAATTATATTTACAAGAGTTGTAAAATAAATTAACCATGCATTGTGGGACCCATTATATATTGATATAATGGTAAAATATTACTTAAAATGTTAAGTACATATTATTTATTTAATTGAGTCATATAATTGTTATATGATCAAAGTAACACTTAATTATACAAGATAATTAACCATATGATCAATAAGTATTTGTGAGACAAATATCAAAAATCAAAATGGATCCAACTAGGCCAAAATGGCCGGTTATGTTGTAGTTACAAAGGTGATGATTTTTGTTCTTGTTGTAACTCTTTAGTTACCATTTGAAAGTGACATAAGAAGTAGAATACAATCATCATCTTTTCTACAACACTCCACTCTAATGCATGTGATCAAATTGAACAAAATAATAGTCCAAATGTGGACTACATGGTCCGGCCAAATGGCTTATTTAATGAACAATTGTTGTTCATTTTAGACTTACTTGATTTTGTGCAATTTGTTTACTTCTCTCTAAAACTCTTCTTATCACTAAAAACTCTCAAATACTAATATTAACTAAGTATTACTAGTGTAGTAATATAGTCATAATATTAGTAGTATAATATCTATCTTATTATCTAGTTAATAATAAGGGTAGATTATTTGGTGTCATCTTGGTGCAACTTGAAGGAGGTCTTCTAGTTTGGAGATTTCTTGTGTTCATCCATATTTATAGCTCAAGAACAAAAAGAAGGAGTTCTTGTTGTGCCCATATAATTTCCATATCAATGTGAGGAAATTTCTTCTTTTATATAAATGTCTTTATATTTGCATGCATGTTACATAGATCATTATAAACTAAGTTAAAAAGTAATTTAGTAATTAATTAGAGGAGTCTAATTAAGGTCTATGGACTTTCAACTACCTCTTAACCTATTTTCATTCACACAACTCAATTCAACATTTATTCTTCCTTAAGAAATCGCAAAACCCTTGCCTCCATTTTGATCCAATCTTTGAATCGTCATATCTCATTCGTTTCTCGCTCAAATTCACGTAAGTTCGTCTTATTCTTCCCCTCTTAGCTTCCTCTATCTGTATTGATAATAAAATTACCGTCTTTCTCGCTTTTCAAACTTTCCGTCTTTCTCAAGGTGAAGTAAATTCATCTTTTATTAACTATTTGTAGGTGGTGACCTTCAAGATCCCGACAAAGACTATTTCTTAATAGAAGAGGACCTTGACGCGGAGTAAAGACGCAATAAGGTAACGGTGAAGGGTTACTCGATATCATTTACGTGTTTTACGTGTTTTCTATGCTAGGAATCGTATTTAGAATATGATTAGTGAGCTTAACAATTGTGTTGATGATGGTATATGTTGTTTGTTGAGAATTCTTATGTGTTTTGATGGTTTATGATGATATTTGATAATGGATGAATATTGAATATGGATAAAATTGGTGATTTTCGTGTACTATAGACCCCAGTCGGTCGACCGGCAGCCGGTCAGACCACCGGCTGGGGCAGTGGCTGTATATTATTGCATGTTACGTGATTTTTGAAGTATGAAGTTGGTCTCAGCCGGTCGACCGGCAGCCGGTCAGACCACCGGCTGAGACACCCCTCCTTTCCTTCTTGTTTTTCATAATGCCTTAGGTCCCAGCCGGGTAGCCGCCAGCCGGTCCCCTTCACCGGCTGGGACACTCTGTCATTTCAAGTTGAGTTTTCATATGATACATGGCCTTAGCCGGTTGACCGGCAGCCGGTCCACCTGACCGGCTGGCTCTTGCTGGATGTTCTTTGTAAATTTTGTTTACGGTTTTCATTTATAATAATTCCGATCGTTCATCTATCGTATAAATTTACGTAGTGACTTATAATATTAATGTTTTGAATATTTGATATTTCATTCGCTTGTATCACATGTTTTGTGACGGTTTTTGGTATGTTCCACTTTGAGTCGATTTTTACAAATGTTACGGTTTGAGCACTATTTTGTTATGTGCTTTGTACTCGCATTCCCTTGGCTACCTCCACGTTCGTAAGGCTGGAATGTCGGAACGGGGATGTATCCTACTTCTTAATTGCATGTGTTAGTGGGCATACGACGACGTTGTTGGGAGGCGAACGCTATGCGTTGATCGACCCGGCCGTCAAATGTTGTGTACTTG
>JAIUZE010066752.1:0-27465 GCA_022085475.1 Heliosperma pusillum
TCGTGTATGAGTTCAGGGAAATGCTTATCTCGTGGATGCCTGTTAATCATACTTGCCATGTACACGATGCTAGTGCGTTTCATTTACCGTGAGAGATGTCGTCTTGTGTCGTCGGTCTTTGAATGCGTGATTTCATGATATTATTCATGGTCATTGCATGATTGGACACCGTCAATGTCTTGGTTTGTGAATGGATGATAATATGTTGGATTTATTGTGATCATCGCATGACTTGACTTGGTTTGTCTGTCGAGTCTCAATCTTATCAATCTTATACCGCTAACGGTGAGATGCAAGCCCTAGTGAGCGTATTCGGTTGCCTAAGAGTGTCTTACCCGAGTCTTTGAATAACATGATGGTTTCGGATTTGATTTCCACATGATCTTATTATTATATATTGGATTGCCTATCTATTCTTATCGTATATCACATGTATATCATATATGCATGATTTTACTTTTGTATTTCCTCCTATGTACGTTTAATGTGATATGGCTGGGAGAACCCGGAGTTACTCCCCACTGATTGTGGCGTTCATGTTTTTCATGAATGAACAGGTTGCTTGCATGGATGGCTTTTTGCTTATGCTATTTTGGGGTTCGGGTGTGAGCTAGCGGGCGTTGTCCCTGGAAGTTGCACCTCTAGACGATTTTAGCTAGTTTTGCTAAACACTTGTTCTTTGTTAACATTTGGAGAGACTCCGTCTCTTTGTTATTTTCCGCACTTAGTTGTTATATTTTGACACTCCTCGTTTTATCTATCTTGCATGTATAAAAGTTTTTAAAATACCGTATTTCCGCACATTATTTCACATGCTTGTATGTTTTATATTTCCGCATTCGCGAGGGTTGTCACAGGTGATCAACTGATCCCTTTCGGTCACACCTATAGGATGAAATCCAAATAGTAACTAATTATTTGTATATGATACAGTTATTTAGTCCATTACATATATTTGATATGCACGAGAATTAATTGTTAGAAATTGAGTTAAGAACTCAAATTCGATTAAGTTTATTTTCAATTATGTAATAATTGACTAATAAATTTATATCTTATTTTAATATGATTAAATAAGATCTAACTTAGTAATTAATCGTTAAATTACTAAATTAGTTGAGGTTTTGAGATAGAGGTAATTAGTTAATTATATTTACAAGGAGTTGTAAAATAAATTAACTAAGCATTGTAGGACCCATTATATATTGATATAATGATAAAATAGCACTTAAATGTTAAGTACATATTGTTTATTAATTTGTGTCATATAATTGTTATATGATCATATTAACACATTAATTATATAAGATAATTAAACATATGATTAATAAGTATTTGTGGGAATAATATCAAAAATCAAAATGGACCATTTTGAGCCAAGTATGGCCGGTCATGGTAGTAGTAGCAGTGATGATAATTGTTCTTGTTTATGCAAACAAGCAACCTTATGATAATGACATATCATGCATTCCAAAATCATTACCTACACTACCATACTCCACTACATTGCATGTGATTAAAATAACAAAAATAAGGGGCCATTAGGACACAAGAGGTCCGGCCATTTTGGCTATAAAATGGACAATAGTTGTTCATTTTTTGATCACTTGATTGTGTGCTTAATTCACATATCTCTCTAAAATTCATCCTCTCACTAAAACTCTCATAATACTAATATTTACTAAGTATTACTAGTGTAGTAATATATACTAATATTAGTAGTATAATATCTATCTTATTATGTAGTTAATAATAAGGTTAGATTATTTGATATCATCTTGGTGCAACTTGAAGAAGGTCTTCTAATTTGGAGATTGTTCTTGGATCATCCTTGTTTATAGCTCAAAATCAATAAGAAGGAGTTCTTATTGTGCCCATTTAATTTCCATTTCAATGTGAGGAAATTTCTTCTTTTATATAATGTCTTTATATTTGCATGCATGTTACATAGATCATTAAACACTAAATTAACAAGTAATTTAGTAACTAATTAGAAGAGTCTAATTAAGGTCTATGGACTTTCATGTGGTATCAGAGCTAGCTTGTAGCATGCATGTTCATTTTGGACAATTTTTATTAAAGTTATAATATAACTAATAAATCAAAAATTTGAGTTAAAATATGATTCTGACGAAAATCTTTGGTGCGTGCATACCTACTGACTTCAAAATATTTGTGGTCCAATTTCGTGATTTTAGGGATTAATTTGCTATTTATTTTGATTTTTGGCTTTTAAACCGAGTTAATATGCATATTTGATGTTAAAAGTTAACTAAAAATATTTTCATGTTGATTATAATGTTCATAAAACTGAAACGTCCTTTTTTGGTCATGAAAATTTTGGTACATTTTACATTCTGATGTTGATCATCTTGGTGAAATTTCATAATTTGTTTCACTGTTTTACTATATTTAATGATTTTTATTTGATAAAACCATTAAATACAATGTTATTTGTTCATGAAATTAATTTAAAGTTTTTGAGCAAATGTTTTTTTTTTGGAGTTCCTGGAAATGATATAGAATGTAAAAAAATTTTGGTTTCAAATTTTTATGATTTTTATATTTTATTTTGGGTTTATTTCATAATTGTTATGATTAAACCGTTATATTTAGCAAATGAAATCAAATCGATCTAATTAATGACCAACAAAATTAGTGGGGACTAATTTTGAGTTCTAAAACAGTTTAGTTAATTAGTTTGAATTTAAATGAGATTCAAATGTTGATATGTTTTCTAATGGTTAAAAATCAATAAATCCCGTAAAATCGAGCTACAATGAGCATGAATGTGTTTAGGACGATTTTGGCATGAATTTTGCAGTAATTTATTTTATTTATGGTTGAATGAATGAATGTCATTTATTTAACAATTTATGCAAATTTTGTACCTAGTATGGCCTAGTTATTTTTAATCGTTAATTACCCGTAATGTAAGGGATTAATGGTTTGGTTGTAATTTTTATTGCGATCTCGTATCGCCGGTTTGTAATAATTAATAATTTCATTTTATAGAACAAATGTATAATAGGAATTTGTATATTTGTATATTTGTAATTATTTTTATGAAGACCGGTGACTCCCCTCAAGACGGTGCCAATTTTTGGAAGGCGTTCCAAGTGAAGAGGCAAGGGACCAAGGAGTTGGTTTCCGAATTTATAATTATCTAGTTAATTTGATTAGCTAGGTGGCCATACTAGTATTTTTTCGTTGCTTGGTTGCTTGCTTTATTCCGCTCATGCCAAAATCGTCACACATGCTTTTTATTTTCCGTTATTGTCAATTCAACGTTATTCACAATTCACCGACTTAGTTCACTTATAGGGAATTAATAACTAAATTGACAAGATCTCTCACATATTTAAAAAAATTGAGATTAGCCTTACCAATTAGTAACACCTATGAATCTCGTGTTCATTAGGGCTACCACGCACGTGGGTCCCTTTTTACCTCGAGTAAGTAGGGTGATACGATCACAAGCTAAAATTGGATTGGACTCAACGAGATAAGCGTTATCTTGGGACTAGGAGATGAATTTAGTTGAAATCCGTCAACCAAGAGTTCTAAGGGTAGAATTAGTCAAGTAATGACTTACCATTTTTAGATAAAGGTAGCATACGTTGACTATTTTTATTTAAAGATGGGTCTTGGAATCATTTATATAATTTAGTGAGAGGTCATTATATAAATGCTAAACTTGTTAAAATGTTTTTCAAGTAAATTAACAATGAATGTTTATATATTTCTTTTTTGTTGTAGTAACCATATTCGCACAATGCCAACTTCATCAAACAACACAACCTTGGGTAAGGACTCATGGTTAAGATCTGTCATGGACAAGTGTGTCCTAAAAGATGACGGTAGTAACTTCGTTGAATGGGAATCAACGATCAAGAGCGCCACGATATCCGATAACGTGCTTCGCTACTTGGTCGAAGAGCCCCCCACCGAACCCGCGCCAAGATCGTCTGCGGTGGTTCGGGCCGAAAATGACCTTTATTTGAAGGTTGCCAATGACGTCAAGAATGTCTTGATTTGGTCAATCTCACCCAAACTCAAACTCCAATTGATATCTCTCGATGCATATGCGATATTCACGAGGATAACGTCGATGTTTTCGCAAGCCCCTCAAATTCTCCAATATGAGGCGGCTACGAAATTCTTTGACACTAAGCTTCAAAGGGGCCAAAAAAAGTTGGCCCACACGTGCTCAAAATGGTTGAGCACGCCGACACCTTAGAGCGTCTAGGGTGCAAAATTCCAAAGTAGTTAGTGGTGGGTAAAATCCTTCATTCACTCACACCAAAGTTCACCCAATTTAGGGTGAACTATAACATGAATGGCATGGAAAAGAGTTTCCATGAACTCCATGCACTCCTCACCCAAGCGGAGAAGGACATGTGGGCTAGTGAGAGTGAACCCAAGGACGTTCTTTCAATGAAATTGAAGAACATGAGCCTTGGGGTGAAAAAGGACAAAGGAAAGGGTAAGACTCTTTTCAAGAAAATCGGCAAGGGAAAGGGCAAGGTCTTTTTTAAGCCCAAGACCAAAGTCAACAAACACGCGGAGGCAGATTGCTATTATTGTAATGGCAAAGGGCATTGGAAACGCAATTGCCCCAAATACTTGAAAGACAAGAAAGACGGTTGTGTGACAACGTCAGGTAAAATTCTTTCATCACTCTATATGATAGATATTAACTTTGCTAGTACATCTTCTTGGGAATTTGATACCGGTTGTGGTTCTCACCTTTGTAATCATGTACAGGGGCTGAAGGACGCGCAAGCACTACCCAAGGGTGACGTGGACCTTCGCATGGGAAATGGAGCTAAGGTAGCTGCAGTTTCCCTGGGCACCTACGTTCTTCTTTTGCCTAATGGTTTTGAGTTGTATTTAAATAATTGCAATTATGTACCAACTCTTACCAAGAACATTATCTCCATTTCCGTGTTAGACATGGAAGGTTTTTTATTTTGTATTAAGAACAATTGTTGTACTTTTTCGTTTAATGAAATGGTTTATGGCGAGGTCATTTCTATTGGAGGTATTTATGTTCTAGATATTGCAAAAGAGGTCTATCATGTAGAAAACAAGAAGCTCAAAACAGGTGAACCTAATCAATCATACCTTTGGCATTGTCGTTTAGGGCACATAAACGAACAACGCATAAAGAGACTTGTTTCATCTAAAGTACTCAAACCATTCGATTACGAATCTTATGGCGTATGCGAATCTTGTCTTCTAGACAAGATGACTCGTGCTCCTTTTACGGGAAAAGGGACACGAGCAAGTGAAGTATTAGGGCTTATACATACGGATGTATGCGGTCCAATGACTATCCAAGCTAGAGGTGGTTATCACTACTTCATTACTTTTACCGACGACTTGAGTAGATATGGATATGTCTACTTGATGAGGCATAAAAGTGATGCTTTTGAAAAATTCAAAGAATTTCAAAATGAAGTAGAAAACCAATTGAATAAAAAGATTAAGGCCCTACGATCCGATCGTGGTGGTGAATAATTGAACAACGAATTTGATTCACACCTAAAAGATTGTGGTATAGTATCACAATGGACTCCTCCTGGAACACCTCAATTAAATGGTGTGTCCTAAAGGAGAAATCGAAATTTATTAGATATGGTTCGATCTATGATGAGTCTGACAGAGCTTCCTGATTATTTTTGGGGTTTTGCTATCTTATCTGCAATATTTTCACTAAATCGAAGCCCGACTAAAGCGGAAAATAAGACTCCATATGAGATATGGATAGGAAAAGTCCCTTATTTGTCGTTTATGAGAATTTGGGGATGCGAGGCGTTTGTTAAGAACAAGTCTGAGGATAAACTCGCACCCAAATCTGACAAATGTCTATTTGTAGGATATCCAAAGGAAACACGTGCTTATTATTTCTACAATAAACACGAGGACAAAGTGTTTGTGTCTCGTGATCCAGTCTTTTTAGAAAATGATTTTATTTCTAAAAGACAGAGTGGGAGAAAATTTGAACTTGATGAAGTCCAAGAGCCACAAACCGATAAGGACGACGAGGAAAACGTTCCCTCTTCGTCTGACACGGTCATTATTCCTTCGGAACCTAGGAGGTCAAGCAGAATTAGTCATCAACCTAATAGATACCTTGGTATTATAGAGGAAGGTGATGACTATAATGTGTTACTTTTTGAAAGTAACGAACCTACTACCTACAAAGCAGCCATTTCTAGTCCCTAATCAAAGTTATGGCTAGGAGTCATGCGATCCAAAATGGATTCTATGTACGACAATAAAGTATGGGACTTGGTTGATTTACCTAAGGAGGTAAGACCTCTTCAGTGTAAGTGGATCTATAAGATCAAAAGTGGTATAGATAAACATAATGATGTTTACAAAGCTAGATTGGTGGCAAAAGGTTTCACCCAAGTGCATGGTCTTCACTATGACGAAACCTTCGCCCCAGTCGCCATGCTTCGATCCATAAGGATTATCTTAGCGGTTGCCGCATTTCATAATTATGAGATTTGGCAATTGGATGTCAAAACCGCCTTCTTGAATGGGATTCTAGAAGAGGAAGTGTACATGACACAACCTGAAGGTTTTGTGGATCCATCAAACCCTAAGAAGGTATGCAAACTTAAGAGATCCATCTATGGTCTTAAACAAGCATCCAGGAGTTGGAATCATCGTTTCGATCATGTAATTAAACAAAATGGTTTCACTCGAAGTGTCGAGGAACCATGTTTATACATGAAGTTTAGTGGGAGTAAAGTAACTTTTCTAGTCTTGTATGTAGATGACATACTACTCATTGGGAATGATATTCCAATGCTCACTTCTGTGAAGGAGTGGCTAGGGATTCATTTCCAAATGAAAGACTTAGAAGAGGCCCAGCGCATCTTAGGTATCCGGATCTATATGGATAGATCTAAAAGGATACTAGAATTAAGTCAAGAAACTTATATTGATAAAATTCTTGATCGGTTCAACATGAAAGACTCTAAGAGAGGCTTTCTTTCTATGGGAATTGGGATCACCTTGAGAAAGTCAGAGTGCCCTACCAAACCCGAGGAGATTGAACGCATGAAATTGATCCCTTACGCATCCGCTGTTGGATCAATCATGTATGTTATGATGTGCACTCGTCCCGATGTTGCATATGCTTTGAGCATGATAAGTCGTTACCAAGCAAATCCGGGTGAGAGTCACTGGATAGCCATAAAGAACATCCTTAAGTACTTGAGAAGGACCAAGGATTCGTTCTTAGTGTTTGGAGGCGAGACTGAGTTACGTGTAAAAGGTTACACATATGCCATTTTCCAAACAAATAGGGATGATATGAAATCCCAATCTGGCTATGTTTATATGATGAATGGAGGAGCTATTTGTTGGAAGACTTTCAAGCAAAGCGTTACAGCGGATTCTACAACAGAAGCAGAGTACCTTGCAGCGTCTGAAGCTGCAAAGAAAGCTGTGTGGATTCGGCAATTTTTAGAAGGACTAGCAGTAGTCCCTACTGCCAAAGATCCTATCACGATTTATTGTGATAACAGTGGGGCTATTTTTCAAGTAAAAGAGCCCAAGTCTAGTAACAAGTCTAGACATGTACTTAGGAAATATCATGTAATAAGAGATTACGTGGACAGAAAGGAAATTGACATTTGTAAGGTTGGGACAGATGATAACATTGTTGATCCTTTAACCAAGCCTTTATCAAAGGCTAAGCATGATGGTCATGTCGTCACAATGGGATTGAGACGAGTACCAGAATTCCTTTAGATTATGTAATATGTAATAATTGAATGTTGTATTAATTATTTCATATATGATAATCGCATTCATTGTTCAAGTTTTATTATACACTTTTTATTTAGTTTGACTAAATTTAATACTTTGTTTATCCGAATAGATTGTAAGACAATGTTGGACCTTATTCAAGTGAATATGACAAACTTAGTATTTTGTCCCTAGTCACTCAATGAGGTGACGTCTCGAAGTGACTAGATTGTAAGTCGATCGATGGTTGGTACAGCACCATGGGTTATGGAGATGACTGGTCGTTTACATAGACAGATTGTATGACACTCTGTCGGACATTGACCTTTGTAGAGACCCTTAAATCAATTATTTTATGCCTGGTCGTGGCAGAGTCTTCTATCTTATTCCTATGAATCGATTCTTTTGACTGGCGACCATCTATCTGAGTCGGTGCAGTTTCTGATTGGTTTTGGTTGATGTTCTAGTTCGTGTCGTAAAAGGAGGCCGATGGACATCTTCTGGATCATGGTGATCTGCATCATACAGAGTAGATGAATCAACAGGAATTGTCCACCCACGTTGGGTACAAACATCTTTAGGGCACTCGAGGAGTAGTTACTGTAAATGCGTTGTAACACCCGCTATTGTACCCTATTTTTCTAGTGAAAATATTTTACGGATACTTTTCAGCAAATTTAAGTTTTAATTTAGAATTTTATGTTCCGAGTCGAATTTAGAATTTCCGAGTTCATATTTGGAATTTCCGCGAGATTCCATATGAATTCCGTCTTAGGGCGACTTTGACTTTTGTTGACTTTTTCGCATACACATCTCATACTCTCCTAACCTAATTCATTACTCACTCAAACACAAATCAAACTTTCTTCTTCCTTAAGAAATCTCAAAACCCTTGCCTCCATTTTCATCCGATCTTATAATCATCGTATCTCGCTCGTTTCTTGTTCAAATTCACGTAAGTTCGTCTTATTCTTCCCCTCTCATCATCCTCTATCTGTATTGGTAATAAAATTACCGTCTTTCTCGCTTTTCAAACTTTCCGTCTTTCTCAAGGTGAAGTAAATTCATCTTTTATGATCTATTTGTAGGTGGTGACCTCCAAGATCCCGACAAAGACTATTTCCTAATTGAAGAGGAGCTTGACGAGTATTGAAGAGGCAATAAGGTAACGGTGAAGGGTTACTCGATATCATTTATGTGTTTTACATGCTTTATATGCTAGAATTCGTATTTAGAATACGATTAGTAAGTTTAGGAATCATGTTATGGATAATGAATGTTGTTAATTGATGATTGTTGATGATAAATATTGATTGTTGATAGTTATTGGAAGTGAATTATGAGAATTGGAAATGATAGGAATGGTGTATGTTGCTCACGGGTGGAGTTGTGCTCCCAGCCGGGTGACCGGCCGCCGGTCTGCCCACCGGCTGGGAACACATTTGTAGTGATGTTGGAATTTTTGTATATAAGTGCTCCGAGCCGGGGTACCGGCCGCCGGCCCATCGACCGGTCTGGAACACATGCCCTGTTTTTGGTGATTTGTGGTTTTAGCTTGATGCGCGAGCCGGGGTACCGGCCGCCGGCCGCCGGCCTCCAGACCGGCCTGGAACACGGCTGTGTTTTATTCTCACAATTTCTAAAACTCGTAATTTAAAATAGTTCGCATGGTTCGTTTATCGTATAATTTTACGTAGTGACTTATAATATTAATGTTTTGAATATATGATATTTCATTCGCTTGTATCACATGTTTTGTGATGGTTTTTGGTATTTCCCACTTTGAGTCGGTTTTTACAAATGTTACGCTTGGAGCACTATTTTGTCTTATGCTTTGTGCTCTCATTCCCTTGGCTACCTCCACGTTTGTAAGGCTGGAATGTCGAAACGGGGAGGTATCCTACTGCTTAATTGCATGTGTTAGTGGGCATACGACGACGTTGTTGGGAGTTGAACGCATTGCGTTGATCGACCCGGCCGTCAAATGTTGTGTACTTGCGAGGTGGTGTGATTTGCATGTAGCGTACCGCTTGTTATGAGGCTTGTGCTCTTTTCCGCCTCTTTCGTGAATGTCGACCGAATTTGGGGTACTCGGCGTCTATGATTGACCGAGTCTTAGATGCGAAACGTTTATCGCATGTCGAATCGGAACACGTTATTCCGAGAGTCTGGCCAGGTTTAGACTAGGACCGTATTATTATCGTCGTCCTACCGGAGGAAATTAGTCCACATATACGAAATGAATTGAATCGTGTATGCGTTCAGGGAACTGATTATCTCGTGGATGCCTTTTAATCATACTTGCCATGTACACGGTGCTAGTGCGTTTCATTTACCGTGAGAGATGTCGTCTTTGTGTCGTTTTGTTCTTTGATTTGCGTGATTTCTGATAGATTTATTCATGGCATTGAATGACTTGGACATCGTTCAATATCATTGGTACGTTTTGAGATGGATGATAATATGATGGATTATGGATCATTGCATGACTTGGCATGGTGTGTTTGTCTGAGTCTCAATCTTATCAAACTTATACCGCTAACGGTGAGATGTAAGCCCTAGTGAGCGTATTCGGTTGCCTAAGAGTGTCTTCCCCGAGTCTTTGTATAACATGATGGATTCGGACTTGTAACTCTTATGCTCTTATTATTATATATTGAATTGCCTATCTATCTTTATCGTATTTCACATGTATATCTATTTATGCATGCTTCTATTTTGTATTTCCTTTTATGTACGTTTAATGTGATATGGCTGGGAGAACCCGGAGTTACTCCCCACTGACTGTGGCGTTCATGTTTTTCATGGATGAACAGGTTGCTTGATTTAAATGGCTTTTTGCTTATGCTATTTTGGGTTCGGGTGTGAGCTAGCGGGCGTTGTCCCTGGAAGATTCACCTCTAGTCGTTAATTAGCTAGTTTGCTAATCACTTTGACATTGTTAACCTTTTGAGAGACTACGTCTCTTATCTTATAGTATTTTGTATTCGGTTTGTAATTTGACACTCCTCGTATACTTATCTTGCATGTATAAAGGTTTTTTAAATACCGTATTTCCGCTTATTATATCACATGCTTGTATGTTTTATTTCCGCATTCGCGAGGGTTGTCACATGCGTGGCCACGCTCGGAAAGAGATCTATGGTAGATTTTCCGGTCAGATAGTTACTCTCCCTATCGAGAAAACCACTCTAGATATAATCAATCGCAAGTACGACCTGAAAGACACCTTGCGTTGAGTGGGAGATGTGATAAAGAGACAAGACAATTGGTGACGCACACTTATGTCAGACAAGTGGGAGATTGTTGGAGTAGGTGTCCTCCACAATAGTGCGCCACATAACAATTCTCATTAAGGAAAGTAATTGGGATATTTATTCACTATATATTTATGATTAGTCAGTTGATTAACCGTAAATCAATAACGGTTGACTGACTAGAGTTTGACGTTATTGTTGTTTGACGGCGGTGATCAACTGATCCCTTTCGGTCACACCTATAGAATAAAATCCAAATAGTAACTAATTATTTGTATATGACACAGTTAATTAGTCCATTACATATATTTGATATGCACGAGAGTTAATTGTTAGAAGTTGAGTTAAGAACTCAAATTCGATTAAGTTTATTTTCAATTATGTAATAATTGACTAATAAATTTATATCTTATTTTAATATGATTAAATAAGATCTAACTTATTAATTAATCGTTAAATTACTAAATTAGTTGAGGTTTTGAGATAGAGGTAATTAGTTAATTATATTTACAAGGAGTTGTAATATAAATTAAATAAGCATTGTAGGACCCATTATATATAGATATAATGATAAAATATCACTTAAATGTTAAGTACATATTGTTTATTAATTTGTGTCATATAATTGTTATATGATCAAATTAACACATTAATTATATAAGATAATTAAACATATGATTAATAAGTATTTGTGGGACAAATATCAAAAATCAAAATGGACCATTTTGAGCCAAGTATGGCCGGTCATGGTAGTAGTAGTAGTGATGATAATTGTTCTTGTTTATGCAAACAAGCAACCTTATGATAATGACATATCATGCATTCCAAAATCATTACCTACACTACCATACGCCACTACATTGCATGTGATTAAAATAACAAAAATACGGGGCCATTAGGACACAAGAGGTCCAGCCATTTTGGCTATAAAATGGACAATAGTTGTTCATTTTTTGATCACTTTATTGTGTGCTTAATTCACATATCTCTCTAAAATTCATCCTCTCACTAAAACTCGCATAATACTAATATTTACTAAGTATTACTAGTGTAGTAATATATACTAATATTAGTAGTATATTATCTATCTTATTATCTAGTTAATAATAAGGTTAGATTATTTGATATCATCTTGGTGCAACTTGAAGAAGGTCTTCTAATTTGGAGATTGGTCTTGGATCATCCTTGTTTATAGCTCAAAATCAATAAGAAGGAGTTCTTATTGTGCCCATTTAATTTCCATTTCAATGTGAGGAAATTTCTTCTTTTATATAATGTCTTTATATTTGCATGCATGTTACATAGATCATTAAACACTAAATTAACAAGTAATTTAGTAACTAGTGAGAAGAGTCTAATTAAGGTCTATGGACTTTCATCCTCCTGAGCATGATGTGGATTTTTCCATTGACCTTGTACCTGGAACCGTTCCAATTGCCAAAGCCCCTTACCACTTGGCTCCTACCGAATTGAAGGAGTTGAGAAAACAACTTGATGAGATGATCAAAAGGGTTTTATTCGTCTGAATGCCTCACCTTGAGGCGCTCCCGTGCTCTTTGTGAAGAAAAAGGATGGCTCCATGAGGCTTTGTATCGATTATCGAGAGCTTAACCGAGTTACTATAAAAAAAAGTACCCATTACCAAGAATTGAAGACTTATTTGATAAACTCAAGGGTGCTTCTACGTTTTCAAAGATTGATTTGAGATTCATATACCATCAAATTCCCGTTCGTGAGTCCGATATTCCCAAGACTGCTTTTAGTACAAGATATGGTCACTTTGAGTTCAAGGTGATGCCTTTTGGATTGACGAATGCTCCCGCTATCTTCATGGAACAAATAAACCACACTTTTTATGAGTTCCTTGATAAGTGCGTGGTGGTGTTTATTGAGGACATCTTCATCTTTTCTAAGTCCAAGGAAGAGCATACTAATCACCTTTGCACCATTTAAGGGGATTCTTCGACGACAAAAGTGGTTTGCTCAGTTTTCCAAATGTGAATTTTGGTTGCCTAAGGTGTCTATTCTTGGACATGTGATTTCTAAAAAAGGTGTTATGGTAGATCCTTCGAATATTGAAGCCGTTGTTGAGTGGAAAAATCCTACCGACGTTGGAGAAATTCGAAGTTTCCTTGGTTTAGCCAGTTATTACCGCCGCTTTGATAAAGACTTTTCCAAGCTTGTCAAGCCAATGACTCGTCTTTGAAGAAATAAACAAAATTTATGTGGAGTGAAGTTTGTGAAGCCGCGTTCCAAGAGTTAAAGAAAAGGTTTGTGTTGACCTTGCCCGAGGATGGTGTTGACTTTGATGTGTTTTGTGATGCTTCCAAGTTGGGTTTGGGTTGTTTTCTTATGCAAAATAAGAAGGTTGTTTCCTATGCTTTGCGACAATTGAGATTTCACGAGGTGAACTACCCTACTCATGACCTTGATTTAGCCGCCGTTGTTCATGCCTTGAAAGTTTGGAGGCATTATCTTATTGGTGTTCATTCCCGTATCTTCACCGATCACAAGAGTTTAAAGTATATATTCACCCAAAAAGAGTTTAAAATGAGGCAAAGACAATGGTTGTAGTTGGTGATTGATTATGATTTGGAGTTGCTCTAACATGAAGAGAAAGCTAATGTGACTGCCGATGCCCTTAGTAGGAAGACTACTCATTCATTGAGTGTCATTCGTGTGTTGCCCGATGATCTTTGTGCCAAATTACGAAGATTGAAGCTTGAACTTGTAGAGAATGGGTTTGATTACCTAAGTGTTATTGTTACCGAGCCCGTCCTTCATCATGATATCCGAGAGGAGCAAGCGGAAGATGCTACTTACAAATCTATTCAAGCAAAGCTACTTGAAGGTAAAGCTTAGGATTTCAAGATTGAGGATAATGAAGTTCTTCGTTTTCATGGCAGATTGTTTGTTCCCAATGCCCTTGATCTTGGGAAGATAATTTTTGAAGAAGCATATCTATCTCCTTATTCAATTCATCCCGTAGGCGACAAGATGTACAAAGACTTGAAGCTGCAATTTTGGTGGCCAAATTTGAAAGGTGATGTTGTCACATATGTAGGAAGGTGTCTCACATGCCAACAAGTGGAGATTGATCACAAAAGACCCAGTGGTTTGCTACACATTTGGATGTCCTTTTATGGAAATGGGAGTCTATCTCCATGGACTTTATGACGGCGTTGCCTAAAACCGTTGGTGGTAAACATGCCCTTTGGGTAATTTTGGTTAGGTGGACCAAGTGTGCTAGGTTCATTCCTATTAAGGAGACTTAAACTTGGATTGACTTGCTAAAGCTTATGTTGATGAGATTGTTTCTTACCATGGTGTTCCCAAGTAGATCATTTTCGACCGCGATCAAAGGTTTTTCTCGAGATTTTGGAAGGCTTTGCAAAAAGCCTTAGGTAGCAAATTGTCGATGAGTACCGCGTTTCATGCCTTAACCGATGGTCAAACCGAGAGGACCATACAAACCCTTGAAGATTTGTTGCGAGCTTGTGACCTTGACTTCCAAGCTAGTTTGGGAGAAGAGCCTACCGTTGGTGGAATTCTCCTACAACAATTGTTATCATGCATCTATCAAGATGGCCCCTTATGAAGCCTTTTATGGAAGGAAGTGTTATAGCCTTATTTGTTAGGACCAATCGAGTGATGTCCGTGATTTCGGTCCCGACAACCTTGTGGAGACGATTGACCATGTGAAGATCATCCATGAGAGGATGAAAGCCGCTCAAGATCGCCAAAAGTTCTATACCGATACCCGAATAAGACCTTTAGAATTTGAAGTTGGTGATAAGGTTTTCATAAAGGTGTACTCTATGAAGGGTGTGAAACGGTTTGGAGTTGAAGGGAAGTTGAGTCCAAAGTACATTGGACCCCCTTTGAGGTTATAAAAAGAATTGGTGTTGTGGCTTACAAATTGGATTTGCCCCCGAATTTGGGCAAAGTTCATGATGTTTTCCACGTTTAACAGCTTAGGAAGTACATTAGTGACCCGAGCAATGTGTTGCAAAATGATGTTCCCAAGCTCGAGCCGAGTTTGACTTTCGAAAAAGACCAATTTGAATCTTGGATAAGAAAGACAAGAAAGTGAGAAAAAAGTGGTGCCCCTAGTGAAAGTGTTATGGAAATGTGGAGTTGTGGAAGAGGAGACTTGGGAGACAAAAGCTTCGATGCGAGCCAAGTACACGAGTTTATTCGATTAAGGTATCTTCCTTTTTGTTCCAAGTTCTGAGGACGAAACCTTTTGATAAGAGGGGTAATTGTAACACCCGCAAAATTAGCGATTTAGTTATATTATTGTTTAATTGTTTTTATTACGATTCGTTAGCTTTAATTTAGTCTTAAAAAAGGATCTTTATATACTGGGTAGAACCCGTGTCTTTTTCATCCAATCCGAGTCCATATTTGAAATCTCCTCATAAATCCAAGTGGGTAAAGTCCGAGTTGAATGATGGGCCTGTAATACTCCGTATTTCAGAGTACTAGGTACTCGGTCGAGTTAGGCTTACTCGACCAAGTGGTTATGGTACTCGATCGAGTAGTGTGTATTCGGCCGAATGAGGTTGGTGTATATGTTGAACAATATTCTGTTATGTGGCACTCGGTCGGGTGTGGTTAGCACTCGGCCGAATGAGGTGTACTCGACCGAGTACACCGGTCTTCGAGTTTAATTTGGACAGTTTGATTAAGGATGTATTAAAGGGATTAAAACATAATTCTTATTTTACGTTTCATAACAAAACTCTAAAACTCTCTCAAAACCTTCAAGAACATCTTTAATCTTTCCGAATCGGATTTGCCTCTTGTCTCGTTAATTTTACTTCGTAAGTAATTCACTTTCATGGTTATTAACATTGATAATTGGTATGCATTGAAACCCTAATTGAAAAGGGGGAAGGGAAACTAGGGTTAGTATTAATATATGTGAATTACATGTTTAGGGGGAGGATTCATAGAAGAAGGCTTCTAGATTGATTGATAGTGATTGATGCGGAATTTGCAAATAAGGTAGGGTTTCCCTACTCAATAACTGTGTATCTTAATCTTTGTGATATGATGTTGTTGTGATAATTTATTTGATTGATTGATGATGATGATGGAGTTTGGATTGGAGTTTGGAGTTTGGATTGGAGTTTGGAGTCTATTTTGGTGGTTCGTCGGGAGACAGATCACACCCCGAGTTCGCCCCTCGTAGTTCTCCTGCTGCGAGGGGGATGTGCACATTAATGTTCCGGGTCTCTCACTGCGGTGAGTTGGAATTTCGATGCCCATGGTTGCAGTCTGGGATCAATTGGTGGTTTTGCAGGTTAGGGATGATAGTCTGATGCTGGTGAGGTAACTGTTGTGGTGGCCTTCCGGTTTCTCTTTCTCTACTACCTTGTACATTGATCGGTTTATACCGTTACTAGCGCTATTACTGTTTTACAAAACTGATGTGATCCTTTGGGGAATGGTGACCAGGTGATCAGCAGGTAACTCGTTGAACTACGCTGGGATGTTGATTGGGATCACCACTTTCGAGTTATAGCTTCCGCTGAGTCTACTAGAGTCATAGACATTACATTACTTTTATTGTTATGTTGGTTTTGGATTATTGGTTTAGACGGTATGCCGTTTGATTTGGGATTATGTATTTGGGTTAAACTATTGGATTTGAATACAGCATTGTTCTTTTATTGTGAGTTTTCATATGTACTACCTCGGACAACGGACATGGTAGCATCTTCATTTGCTAAGAAGGTTTTGTAAGGCTCTTTGTTATATGGGGGTATTACAAAGTGGTATCAGAGCGAACGATTTTGGAACCTAAAACCAATTAACCCAATGAAATAGGAGCGTCTAATAAAATGAACCCAGGTAGGAGTCATAGAGAGCTACCGCAAAGTTTTGGGAGACGTCCCAAAATCGCAAACTTGCCCCTATAACTCTTATTCGGTCACAACGGGAAGTGTCGGGACGTATATGTGTGTATGATGTGATTACCATGTTGACAGGTGAATTTGATATGGAGTAGTGATGAAATATGAGTATGGAATGTGATGAATTTGATATGAAGTGGTGATGAGATATGAGTACGGCATGTGGTATATATATATATATATATATGAAGAATTGCAAGATGAAAAAGAAAAGTATGCGTTTATGATGGCATGAGAATGCTATGTGGAATAATTGTCATGAATGACGTATGTGCATATTGTAACGGAATGTTGAGAAATGAGGAGAATGACATGTTTGAATGGAGTATGTTTTTGAGTTAATTGATATTGATATGTTCAGATGATGATAACATGTAAATGTATGTGAATTGTGGTCTTTTATGTGATATGAGGTATGTTGATGAGTGGTAATTTGTTTAGTAACAAATATCTTTATTGTATGAAATTCGATTTTGGAATGTCTGTCTTTAAACTGTCGTAACTTGCGTTCTAGAAATGATATTGATGTAATTCCAAGTGGAGGTGATAGCTTGTCATGTTACAGTTCTAATGGTAGGTCATGAGCCAAAATTTATTTAGAATTGTGGGAGATATGTCCGTTTTATAAAAACTTGTCGTTGTTGAGAAATCTGTCGCACTCGAGCGAGTGCATTAGGGCACTTGTCCGAGTGTAGGGTACTCAACTGAGTACACTTTGAACTCGACCGAGTGTCTTAAATGTTGACTTCTGAATGTTTGCAGGGGTGTGCACTCGAACGTGTACAGTATGTATTCAACTGAGTGCGTCGTACTCGACCGAATAGAGTGTGTACTCGACCGAGTGTCATGTAGTCGACCGAGTGTGTTGAACTCGATCGAGTGGCTTCGCCAGATCGGGTGAGTTGTGAATTCGTTTTGTCAATATATTGTTGTGTTAAGTTGTGTACTTAATTGTCCCGTATTTAGAATAGGTGGAGGAGGCGTCATCGTGATGGGTCATAATGTAACATGGATATGTGTTTGAATATATATTGGTCTTCGTGAATGAGTTTGTCGGGTATTATAAAGCGAATATTGTTCCCTTTGATTGTGTGGTTTCCAAGAGAGGTAAATGTGGTCATATATATAATTAAGATGGATAGATTTATGAGCCTTGTGAGAGGGAGAATCGGTTTTGTGATATGAGACGCTTAATGATGTTGTGTGTGGAGCAATATATAGAGGTGTGTGCGTATATGGTCGAATAATAATGCGAGAATGGTAATGTATGAAATAAGGATTTAGAAGAGAGATATGAATGGTTATAATGGGAATAGGAGCAAAATATTGAGGAAAATAAGAATGTATTAAATGCTTGAGGGAAATGTGCGGTAAGGAGCGATATAGAGGAATGTAATGATGATGGTACCTAGAGAGATTAGTTTTCTTAATGTGTAAGTGAGACTTGGATGTGATTGATTTGGTGGATATTCGGGTTACTAAGAGACGATTGTGGCGGTAAAATACCTTTGAAAAGTAGGATATGAGGTAAGCATGATTTTGAGGTATGCTAAGGATAGATGATAATAAAATGTGATGAGTTTTGTTGATTGTATGCGCTTATTAGTAGCAAATTAAGGAAATTAGTGTCATAAAGAAATTATTATGACGTATGATTAGAAGGGAGTAGCGACGTGTTGTTGAGTTTGGAATCTTGAGGTAATAAGAAGGTAGTCGCGTTATTAGGGGACTAGATAGTGAGAGTGAACGTTCGGGATAATGAGTAATTGTAATTGGTGTGAACTAGAAGAAGAAGTATAAATAGCGAATTAGTAAGCAAAGGAGTAATTGAAGCAATAGAATAGCGTAAATGAATTGATAATTATGAATTCATGAAGTGATTTATATTGGGAATTATGAGGTGGAAATAGACAAGTGGAGGAGAATATTTGGAGGATCATATTTTGGGGTAAATACTAGAGATGCAAAGGGCATAGTTCAATAAGAAATAAGAAGGGAAGGTGCTAGTAATTTCGAATGAGAATATGAGCGATGTTGTGATAAAATAGTATGATATATATGGGTGAATAATCGTTTGTGAGTAATTAGTCGTTAGTAATCGAAGAGAATGTTGTGGAAAGTTTGGTGGAATCATTTATGGCGTTGAAAGTACTCTAGGTTGTGGCTTGTGTGAGATGTAATGGTATTTGGTGGGGTATTGATAGAATATCGTTATTATAGAATTTGGCGGTCGGAAGTGTTGGGTTGATGTAATGGGGAGACAAGAGATTTAAAATGAGGAATTAGGAATGAATATCCAGATAGAGTTGTTAGTTATTAGTGGAACCTTTCATGGGATATAGGACTAAAGAAAGATTGAGACCTATTTAAGTCTCAAAAGGGAATGCGAGAGATTATTGTGGTTATATTTGGTAGCTATCTTGCGATAATGGTTTTAGTACCTTGTGGGTTGTTTTGAGGGGAGAGATGCTTGGATAGAGGTAGACTAGTAGTGGTTGGAGTTGATAAAGTTATGAGGAGACTATAATATTAATTGGACGATTGATATAGTTGAGTGAAGAGGTAGTTTCAAGGGTAATGGCTTTAGGGTTTGTCTTCATGTTAGCAGGGAGAATGATAAATTATAATTGTGTGGGATATATGTGGGTCTAGCTTCCTAGTTAAGATTATTTTGGTTAACAATTGTCCGTTACTCGTGTAGTTAGTCGGTAATCTAAGATGTGATATTAGTGACATGTGTCTGTCGGGTTAGGACATCTTTAGCATGGTTGGTATAGTCTCTTGTTTTGTGTAATAGCGCCATTAGGAAAGTGGTATGTTATGTCGGTCAAGTGATAATGCGAGTCTCCGTGAGTTAGTGAGAATATCGAGTTTTGAGAGCTTGCAGTGTTTATGTGTTGGGCATATGTAGAGATGTCGTATTTCTATTGTTATCGTTTCGCTAGCCGTTATCTTGTGGGTTTAAGAGTAGAGTCTGACTGGTGGAGATTTATTAGTCGTTATTGTTGGGTTCCTTGCTCTTTTAAATTTTGGTCGAGAGGCTTGATTGTTGGAGTATTTTCGCATGTGGATTGGGATGTTTTGACTTAAAGGGTATGAGAAAGTCGTGAGATTTGATTACGGTTTACTTAAGGTTGTAAATGGTTCATTATTGTTTGGAGGATTTTACAAGGATAAAATTGTTATAGTGTATCATGTGTGGGGTGGATGGATTCTTTGGCATTACGGATAAAATTTAGGGTCTTGGGTGGACAAATATCTGAAGTCGAGCGTTATATCATTGAGATAGGGCGAGAATTCAGAAGGATGATATGGTATAGTCGTGATAAATGATTGATTTAATGTTTTGTGTTGAGATTTTCGGGTGGATTCGAGACGAATTGAGGAATGGATGGTGTTGGGATTTTACTACATTTGACAGTCTTTGCATTAGGGTATTAAGCGATCTTGGTAAAGACGGGATGATGTAAATAAAGTAAATAGGTAAGATTTTAATGATAAATTGGATTAGAGAGCGTAACAGCGGTTTAAGAAGAGCAGATTGCCTTATAGCAGTTAGCTTTATTTTGTGGAATATTTATAAAGAATGATGATTGGTTGTTGAGTTAAGCGAATTGTGATTAGTTATGCTATTGAGGTATCATTATAAGCACGGGTGTTGAGTTGAGGTATTAGTTATATGGTGATGATCAGCTGTAGTTACGTGAAGGTATAGAACTATTGGAGTGGGAGCATGGATGATAGTGATAAGGTTAATGGTTGGGTATGAGCAAACTTTGGGGAGGAAGTTCATTTTAAGAAAGGTAGAATTACAGCATCGCATGTTAACATAGGGAATGGCGACAAGTTATAATTTATTAATGTTGAGTATGGTGGTGTTGAGTAGTTTAGAGATGTACGTGTGTTAATGTAATGAAAGATTATGAGGTGAAATGAGATGTGTGTTGTGGATGTTGTGGTATTATTAAGAAGCGTGCTGATAGATGTGTGTTGTGGGTGTTAGAGTGTTGGTAGATGTGTGATGTGGGTGTTGTGGTATTATTAAAGGAAGAGTGTTGGTAAGTGTTAGTTCGAATGTCTTGTGAAGGAATTTTATGTGATAAGGGCCGATATATGTATTATTGGAATTTTGTATGAAGATGTCGTATCGGATTGTGACGGTTTCGAGGGGATTTTTAGTTTATGATGATGCTAGTATTAGCTTGAATACTTGGTTCCTTTTGTTTGTAATGAGAGTGTTGAACTTCGAGGACGAAGTCCATTTTAAGGAGGGAAGAATGTAATAGCCCGTATTAGTTTTGTAAGACGTTTGTCTTATTATTAATCTTAATTGTGTTTGTTGGTGACTTCTTGTTGGTTAGAGGTCATAAGTATTCTCTTCTTGTTGTTGTGTTGTTGTGGCAAGTTTTGTCTTATTGATCGGTTATGTCGCGGTCCCGATACAAAAATAATTACCCACACTTAGGCTAACAACATAAGGAATGTAATTAGGGAAGTAGGGTGTCGATTCTCAGGGAGTACGTGTTAACTATGAATTGCTATGGAGTGATTTTCATTTAAGTCCGATTCATTTGAGGTGGTTGTCTAGACTATTAACATGGAATAAAATGACAAGTATGTAAATGACGATATTTAAAACTCAAAGCAGACAACTTACCTGATCGGGTTGTCACGAATCCGATCGGGGAAATGTGCTGATCCAAATGACAATATTTAAATAACAAGTATGTAAATTGCAATAAAATAAATCTAATCTAATTGACGATAATTAAAATGACAAGTATTTAAAGGCTACCTAACTAAACTAATAAAGTGACAATAAAGAAAACTATCTAAGGATGATAATAAAATAAACTATCAAAAACGGTAAAGTAAACTATCTAATCAAATTGATATAGTGAAAGAGAAATATATGTAAAACGATTTAAAAGTTTTATTGATACCAACATTAGAATTACTACGATTGTCTAAGCCTTGTAGCGGTATATTCCTCTCGGATTCGTACCGACCTTTTAGTGGGTCCTAACGTCCTCTCAGTCTGGTTAGGTCACTAAACCCCTATCGGTAGTCCTAATTCCCATCCCAACTGTCGTTATAAAGACGGAAATTGACTAATACAAACAATTGTTCATGGCCACTAAACAAAGTTATAGAATTTGACACAACCAAAGGAAGAAACAACTAGATGGTTCTATTGGTATCGACTCTTCTTTTAATTCATTTTAACTAGTAAATCATTTCAATACTACAATTCTATTTATTGTATTTACACAATGATAATCTTAAAACGTTAGAATTAATCTAATTTATGTAATTAAGTAAATTAAAAGGAAAAAGATGTAGGAAATTAACTATAAAATATAAGTACTACAATGATTATGGTGATTATATTAATAATGATTCTAGTGATGAATTCTATGATTATATGATTAGGCAAAATAAAAGATGGCATATTAGACGATGTTTTAGTTTCAACTAGATTGCTTTTACATTGATTTCCTAACAACAATAATATGAAAACGATACTAATTAGATTAAAGTTCATGATGAAAATTGCATGAGTAAAGGATATAGAATTACCGAGTTGGGAATACGATTATATAAGAACGAAAGTAAAGAACAAATATCCAACCCAATAACAAAAGCTTATAAAAACAGTAGAGAAGTACTAAGAAATTGCATAAACTATAATCTAAAACTTGTATGAAAGAAGTAAACTAGTGAATTATTGTGTAAATTGTAAATGAAAGTATGTAAAGTATGTTAATTGTATGATAAAGATATTATAAAGATATGATAATTGTTGTCTAATTGTATGAGATGATCCTTGGCTTTTATAGGGCTGCATGGCTGCTGCATCGTCCAAATTCATACCCTAGACAAAGCCTTTAATCACTCATTTAAGCTTGGTAGAGTAAGAGCCAAGAAACGCCTCAGCCGCAAACATACCTGATCGGGTATGTAACCCAGATGGATTTTTCCGTCTTTTCCAATTTCGTCTTTGGGCACGGAATCCTATGCCTTGGTCTTGGTCAATGTAACACGTAATTGGGCTTGGGCTAGTCCTCCTTTGACTTGGATTGATGTTTTCTTTGAAGTACAAAGTCAAAGTCCAAGATAAGTCCATTCGAGGAAGGATGTAGCGGAATCGTAGTCAAATCGTGAAATGGCTATCATCGGTTCCTTGAAAACTCGTATTCTAGTGCCTTTGCTCCAAATAGTAAGAAAATATAGAAAAACCGCTTCATTTCCTATAAAACGAGTCAAAATACGCAAAACAACTAGAATAGCAATATTAGCTCATAATCACTTAACAAAGTGCATAAATCGTATAGAAATCGAGCTAAAACGGGGGATAAATCAGTACAAAATATCACTTATCAAACTCCCCCAAGCTAAACCTTTGCTTGTCCTCAAGCAAACATAACAATCATAACCAGGACAAGGGTAGCAAACAATGATCAATCTATCGTACAAATCTCAAAAAGTAAGCTCTTAACAAGTAGATGAATTATTAACCCGTAACAACAAGGGCGAAGGAAAGCGCGAATCATGGTTCAGATTTACATAACGGCGCAGCATAGAAAATATTCTTTGAACCTTTTCAGCTCTTGCATGATCTTTTGACAATGGACTCTTACGGTACACTCTTCACTCAAATTTTTGTGAAATAGGAAATATTGGTTCAAATTTTGAAGTGACACTCTCCTATCTACAACTTATAAGAATGTGCCCGCAGTCTAGTATGGTAGACAATCCAAAATCATTAAGTAAGACTAATCATGATCAAAATGTAATGTAGGAAGCATTAGAGAAGTAAAGAAGAGGCTTGGGAAATTTGGGTAAGAAAGTGGACAAACGATTTTTGGTCATGTGGAGCTTTAAGTCAAGCTAGTAATAACCAAATGTGTAGTGGATACTCAATCCAAATCATACCAATTCCCATCAACAATAGTCAAAGCCAAAAGCAGCATATTGGCTTATTAAACATGACAAATCAGGTTACGACTTCCCATAATTTTTCTTTCGTTTCCTTTTCATGGAAGCGTTTTTTTTTTTCTTCTTTTTCTTCTCTTTTTTTTTCTTTTGAGCTTTCAATTTTTCTTTTTCATTTCTTTTCAAAGCTCTTTTTTTTTCCTTTTCTTTGAGAAACAATGGAATCAGCAATCCCGAGACAGCAAGTTCACACCAAATGGTGGCATTATTAGAACATCGCAAAAGCACAGAACACCCCTACACATAAAGTTGGTTACTACCTCAACAAGGGTAGGCAATAATATATTGTAGCTAGGAAGAAGGGTGTTTTTGCGAAATGTGAACAAGAACAAATGGCTTCAAAATGTAGATCATGATAGCAATACTTATAGAAAATGGAATAAAAACCATACTTATGCGTTTTGATGTGACACAGACTATAAGGAGAAACTACTCACTCCTAAACTGGGATCGGGATCAGATGTACCGACCACTGGAGGCTCTACCTTACAATATGAGTGGCTTGCCAAAGTCAAGATCAAGCTTAATTAAGTCTAAATGCAGTTTTCTACCTACTGTGTACAAGACATCCCCATGAATGCACAATTCCTCATAACATATTGAAACATCAGCTTATAAAAACTATAATTCGAGAAATGTAAGATGGAAATGATCTTTTCTTTTTGTGTTTTTTGATTTTTTCAATTTTTTCTTTCTTTTTTTCAATAAAAACTAAAAATAAACTAAGAAAATTAAAAGAAAATAAACTAAAAAGTAAAAATCTAAATGCAATCCTAAATGCAGTAAGTCCTAAATGCAAATCCTCCCCCAAGCTAAAACTTCATATTGTCCTCAATATGCATGCAGTTATAACAGAAGCAAACCGAGAAACGGTTGGTAGCACATAGAACAGAGAAACAAGATGAGATTCTTATGGGAAAAGGGGCTAAAAAGAGAACTAAAAATGCGAAAAATAAAGGAAAGAAAGAAAAGCTTACAAAAATGTCTAGCCTCCCCCAAGCTAGTATAAACAAGGGGAGCTCATGTCATCTCATCACAAAGGCCACCAGCTACGGCCTTTCCTCTCTGAAGGAGGCGGCTCGGATGCGGATCCAGAAGCATCTGTATAGTAGGTATCATCTGCAGAATAATAACTACCACGAGAAGCAATGATCCCGGTTGGGTTGCTGGCTCCTAAGGACTGGTACTCTTCTACTTGGTGATCTCTAAAATCACCTCTATACCCTCCAAAACTCTCAACGCCATAGTCAGTTCCACAGTAATCAGGTCTGGTTTGCTGCACACATGCATCGTAAGCAGTACCATACCCCCCTTCGAGCCAAGTATAGAAAGACGGGTGGGGGCCCTCTGGTCTAATCACACCTTGCCTAGCAAAGTGGTCATAAATGGGATGCAAAGCAAGCTGCTGGTCGGACTGAATTCTATTAACGGACAAGGTTAAGGCTTCAAACATGGCGGTCACGTCGCCCGTAGCATGGGTCGACTTAGAGGATGATCCTACCTCAGAGCAGTGGGATCTAATCTGAACAGGAGGGTCATTGGGGGTAATGTCCCCAACAGGAAGGAAGTAAGTAGGACGGGGTAAGATAGCCTCACCCTCCTGAAGTTGAGGACGCTGCCTAAGTATTGGAATTCGGTCTACCTCGGCGGTCAACTTTACCGAATCACGGCCAGCTATCCTCCAAATCATATGGGGGTGTGAGACACGAAACCAGTTAAGCTGAACAAAATAATCATAATCGAACCCATTTCCCATCTCGGTGGGAGGTGTAGTCAATGCCTGGAGGTCAGTGGTGGCTTGGTTAAAACCACAAACTCGCATAGCAAGGTGAGTGATAAGACCTCCATAGACAATGGCAGTGTTCTTAGGATTAATGGCTTTAGTTAACTGAACAGCAAAATAGTAAGGAATACTAATAGACCATGGTTCTTCACCATTCACATTAAAAAATCCTCCTAAAATATCTAACTCTACTATTGTCACCAATGAGGTTCAGCACGGCCCAAAAAGGTCCATCCCATGAATCTTTGCCAGATTCTAATGGCGGGATGATGGATGTGTTGGTGTGGGACATGGTCCCAACGAGAGACAGGGTAAGTAGAAATAACGTTCCAAACTAGGCTAACATCAAAGCCTTCTGGAGGTGAGGTAACAGTGACCTCATAGGTGAGACCGAATTGGCCAGCAAAGGTTCCTAAGTTCATACTATGAATTGGCCAGCAATACATAGATAAACAAAACCGTGCTCCCCGGCAACGGCGCCAAAATTTGATCGGTTATGTTGCGGTCCCGATACAAAAATAATTACCCACACTTAGGCTAACAACATAAGGAATGTAATTAGGGAAGTAGGGTGTTGATCCTCAGGGAGTACGTGTTAACTATGAATTGCTATGGAGTGATTTTCATTTAAGTCCGATTCATTTGAGGTGGTTGTCTAGACTATTAACATGGAATAAAATGACAAGTATGTAAATGACGATATTTAAAACTCAAAGCAGACAACTTACCCGATCGGGTTGTCACGAATCCGATCGGGGAAATGTGCTGATCCAAATGACAATATTTAAATAACAAGTATGTAAATTGCAATAAAATAAATCTAATCTAATTGACGATAATTAAAATGACAAGTATTGAAAGGCTACCTAACTAAACTAATAAAGTGACAATAAAGAAAACTATCTAAGGATGATAATAAAATAAACTATCAAAAACGGTAAAGTAAACTATCTAATCAAATTGATATAGTGAAAGAGAAATATATGTAAAACGATTTAAAAGTTTTATTGATACCAACATTAGAATTACTACGATTGTCTAAGCCTTGTAGCGGAATATTCCTCTCGAATTCGTACCGACCTTTAAGTGGGTCCTAACGTCCTCTCAGCCTGGTTAGGTGTGACAACCCTCGCGAATGCGGAAATATAAAACATACAAGCATGTGAATTATATAGCGGAAAATACGGTATTTTAAAAACCTTTATACATGCAAGATAGAAAAATACGAGGAGTGTCAAAATATTACAAACTAAATAAAAATACCACAAGAGACGTAGTCTCTCAAAGTGTTAACAAAAGACAAAGTAATTAGCAACTAGCTAAACAACGTATAGAGGTGTTTCATCCAGGGACAACGCCCGCTAGCTCACACCCGAACCCAAAATAGCATAAGCAAAAAGCCATCCATGCAAGCAACCTGTTCATTCATGAAAAACATGAACGCCACAATCAGTGGGGAGTAACTCCGGGTTCTCCCAGCCATATCACATTAAACGTACATCAAAGGAAATACAAAAGTAAAATCATGCATATAGAGATATACATGTGAGATACGATAAGAATAGATAGGCAATCCAATATATAAAGATAGGATCATGTGGAAATCAAAATCCGAACCCATCATGTTATTCAAAGACTCAGGGAAGACACTCTTAGGCAATCGAATACGCTCACTAGGGCTTGCATCTCACCGTTAGCGGTATAAGATTGATAAGATTGAGACTCGACAGACAAACCA